>WBMZ01008965.1:0-60974 GCA_013400975.1 Atrichornis clamosus
GAGGCCGGGCCCGGCGGGGCGGGAGCGCGGAGGTCGCGGCGGCGGCCGCGGGAAGCGGTTCCGGGTCGCCGTCGGGAGCCGACATGGAGCCCGCGGGGCCGCGCTGAGGGATCGCCGGGCCGAGCGGGGCCGCCATCGCCATGTCGCTGGGCGAGTACGAGCGGCACTGCGACTCCATCAGCTCCGACTTCGGCAACGAGTCCTCGGGCAGGGGCGGCTCCCGCGGCGGCGGCGGCTTGCCCGGCGAGCAGGAGGAGCTGCACTACATCCCCATCCGCACCCTGGGCCGCGGCGCCTTCGGCGAGGCCACCCTGTACCGCCGCACCGAGGTAGGGAGGCGGCCCCGGCGGCGGGAGCGGGCCCCGCGCCGCCGCCCTCGCCAAGGGGCCCCGGGGCTGCTCCTCGGGGGGCGGGGACCGCTGTCAGGGCGAGCGGGGCGGTCGCCAGGGACCGGTGCTTGAAGGCGCCGGTGCCCGAGGAGCCGCAGCAGGGCTCGGCCCCTGGGGTGACCGACAGCCCCCAGGGTGACATCGACAGCCCCCAGGGTGACATCCCTCTGCACCGCGCTGGGAACAGCCCGGGTACAAAGTGACAACTTTAGCCTTTGGTGTCCAGGGATGCCGGGTCTGGGTTTTGGCATATCCGGGCACTGTCAATCTCTCGGCCCCCTGATGTGTCGCGGGGAGATGTGGAGACTCTTCTGACGCTAATAGACTGCTCATTTTTCTATGTTTTGTTCCAGTCTCAGAGGACATGGGGGCATCTCATACAGGTAACTCCCACGTATTCAGCATTTCAGTATAATCAGGGGAGACTGGCTGAAAAGCCAGTCCTCCCATTGCTCCAAACTCAGATTCCATCCAGTTCAATTGTGGTTGTGGTTTTTAGTGGTTGTCAAAGACAAACGCTTGGTTTAGTTCCCAAGCGAAGTTGTTGAGTTTTTTTCTGGCCACCCTGCGGTGTCATGGTTCGGTCAGTTGTAAGTGAACATTGTTCACTTGAGAGATCTCTCATAGCATGGCTGACAACGTGGGTGGGCCTAACAAGGACAAACTAAATTAATTTTTGTTTCCTTATTGGTTTGGGGTTTTTTCTTTAGGCTTTTTTCTCTGATTATTTGTGACAACTTACAGTCTTGTACAATATCCTACAGTTACAGGATTGGAAATACAGTATTCTCCCTTTATTGAATGGGAGTATGCTTAGTCGTTATTGAAATAAAACAAACCCTGTGTCTTTCCCTTGGTTTGGAGTTTTGGTTCTTTTCCCGAAGTGAGTGTTGGCCAGCTAGAAAGATGGCTTCAGGCCACTGCTATTTCTAATGACAAACAACAAACCTCAGAACTTACGTTGTGAAGGATATTTGTCTGAAGTCTGACAGGAAAGTCTTACCTTTTCTGATATTTTAATTTTCTACTATAAAGGCACATACTGTTCTCTTCATAACAGTGTGTTTTTAATTGAAAGGTGTTTTTGTGTTTCAGGATGACTCACTTGTAGTGTGGAAAGAGGTGGACCTGACCCGTCTGTCAGAAAAGGAGCGTCGTGATGCTTTGAACGAAATTGTTATCCTGGCCCTGTTGCAGCATGAGAACATAATCGCATACTACAATCACTTCATGGATAACACCACGCTCCTGATTGAGCTGGAGTACTGTAATGGTGAGATCCCTACTCCCATTTATAAACAGGCATGTCTGGGTCACCTTCCTGCAGAACTTGCAGCGAGCATTCCTAGGTTATCATCTGGGGAGGAGAGGAGCGGAGGTGAATTCTGCTGTGTAGCTCCTGAAGAAGAGATTGAAAACCCTTCTGATTTGTGTCTCAGGTGCTAAAAAAAGAAGCCTAGAAGTTAGTGGAGGCAGTCTATGCAGTAGATGATTTCTTGAGTTTTCTGAATGGCTGGTGCACTGGAAGGAGGGGGTTATTGGTAATAAACACTTCTAGTGCACCTTGCTGTGTTCTTCTAGGAGGGCAGTGGGAAAAGACCATGAGAGTATTTGGGCCTCTCTGCCAGTACAGAGCGGGGCTGTTTTTTCAGTAGTGTCACTTAAATAGATTTATAGTTTGGCAAATATAAATCAAAGCTTACAAATCTCCTGGTACACTGCAATCAGGACTTTTTCCTGCCTTCTGCTTTCAGCTTCTACATTTGCTATTAAAAAAAACCGCAAACAACAAGCCTAGTCCTTCTGGTGGTGGAGAAGAATTAAACATTCTGTCCAAAATTCTGTTCAGATGCTGGTATTTGGAGTTTGCGAGGGAAACAGTCCCAGCTCAGATGGAGCAATGGAAGGATTTGCAATGAGATTCTGTCTAGCAGCTGCTCTTAGACAGCAGAAAGAGGAGCCCATGTACAGCTTACATTGCTGGAACAGGGTACCTGCCCAGAACTTCAGTATGGTTCCTGTTTGGGTGAGTGGGACAGCTCCCCTGGCTAAGTATTTGGTGTTTGTTTAGGGCTTATGTTAAGCTTTGACTCATCAGTAGAAAGACTTTTTGCTGGAAAAGGCTATCATCACGTTGTTATCACCTTAGGCAACAGATTGCTTTCACTGGTACAGGTTGGAGAGCACAACAGAGTTGTGCAAAGTCTTTTTGAAGGGTGTCAGATACGCTGGTTGACAACTTGGCCAAAATTGGTTTTTCTTGTCTGGTTTTTGTTATGGTGGGTGGAGTCCAGGGCAAGCATAGGGGAATGTTAGCTCTTTGAGGCACCTTTTATTTTAGGGGTACTCTCTCTGTGTGAGTTACTTGCCCTGAAAACACTGCGTGCTTGGGGCCATTATAAATTTGTTGGAGGGCATAGAGAAAAGCTGCATAGTAGTGGTGTCTGTGCACATTTGTAAATGCCTGTTTGCTTTGGAACAGTAACGAAGAGATGAGGATGTAGCTGGCATTGCCTGAGTATGTCTGAATGGTACAGAACAAGGGACATGAGAAAGAGGAAATCTTGCTTGGACTTACACGTAGTGGTTTTGCCAATGCATTAATACTTGTTTCTGTGGCTTTTTTTACAGTGTGCAAGCCCAAGATAATTTGTGAGTAATTTTTAAAGTAAGGCTGGACTAGTCACTGTCAGACACTCTTGAGAATCCAAAGGTTTTAGTGTTTAATTGGCACATCTCTTCTGAAGAGCTAGAAAATAATTTCAAATTTCAGTAAATATTGCCCCGATTATACAGAGGAAGGAGACAAGTTATTGATTTATTTGCCCTTAGGTCTGTGTGTATATCATGGTACCATAAGACTGGGATTTACCATGGGATAACATCAGTGAATACAAATGAAATAGACTTGGGAAGAAATATCCTATAAAATACATTCATTGAAAAGAAAATAACCTATGTCAGAAGGTTAGATGTGATTAGATTAAACAAATAGTAAATTAATTTGGTTTTCATTATGTGTGCATAGAGGTATTGGTTATATGAGTCGAGAACTAACTTGTATCCTTGAGTAGGATTTTGGCAATGTAGTCCCCTATCATGCTGCTCTTTGGTTCAGAAAATCTGCAAAAAAGATGGGGAAAAATGAGAGATGAGGAACAGAATTGACTGTCTGCAAAGTTTGAATGGCTAGAAAAGAGATTCATATGAAGAGGCAGAAGTGGATACTTTGGTTAAATTGTGACTGTGAAGAGTGATTTGTAGCTAATTTGCAAATGTGAACATGAGGCAAAAAAAAGAAATGTTGAGACATTATAGCAGAGCTAAATGAGAAGAAATTAAGTGAAGGGAGTCTTAACTAGAAAAGTCTTCCTGACATAGAAGTCTGAAATAAGTCCCTCAAGCAGAGAAGTCATTGTGACCTGTTTTGAACATTTACCACTTGACAGGCCCATGGAGATCATGTAGCCAAAAGCTGTCTTGCACCACATCCATGGGAATAGTCCTGGTGATCCATTACTGTTAGGACATAATATATGATAACTGGGAATAGCAACAGGATGTGATCAGAGTTTTGGGATTCACTGATTGGATGCTGATTTGAAAGGGTCTCACTACCTGCAGCCCTCAGCATCATTTCTTTTAGCTCTCCTTGATTTTCAGTCTGCTGTCTTGAAGTCGTGAGGTGCCCTAAAGATTCTGCTGATTCAGGCTTCTGTTGGTGGTGCTGCTGTTGTCAGTGCTGGTGAATTCTGCAATCCTGTATTTGGCAGGGCAGAGATATAGGAGAGACCAGTCACAGCTGGGCAGTAAGTAGAGAAAGACAGTAAATTGTGCTTTCAGGGACTACTATGACCTTAAAATTGCTTTCTCTCTCTTTTTTAATGTATTATTTATATATATAATGCTGAGCAGGACAATCTCACATGATTTGGTGTATAGCTTATATATGTTTACATACCCCAGTAAGCATTTACAGGTAGAAAAGTAGGGACAGCTGGCCTAGCTTACTGGTCTGCTTTTTAGAGAATATGAAATGGTGGTGTTAGAGAGTCATCTCTGCTTAAGCTTAAATACACTAGTGAAGTTCTTAGATGGAAGAAGAACTTAATTTTGTGAGTTCCTGACCCGTTTTAAGTGAAGAGTGCTGAGAGAGAGCTGTAGTGATTGATCAGATCTCTTTGGGGATTAGAGTATTCCTAGTAGCACTTGAGCAGAGTAACTGCTGCCATTAACTAAGGTGAACCTCTCTGTCTTTCTCACTCAATTATAATTACAGGAGGGAACCTCTACGATAAGATTCTGCGACAGAAAGACAAGTTATTTGAAGAAGAGGTAATCTGGATTGGTTTGAGGGAGCAGTGGGGCTGGCCTAATGTTTTGGGGATCTGTAGGGTTATTTATTTCTAAAAAGTTTTTTTCATATTGATGGTGGGTAATTTCTGTGTTTATCTCGGAGCTGGCATCCTCCTGTTCAGTATTGCAAGCATTTATGGACTATCCAAAACTTCTTATTTTCCTTTTTAACTGTCTATAAGCAGTACATAGTTCAAAGGGAGGAGTAATGAAATAGAGCTGGCTTTCTTCACCTTATCATCTTGACTCACATTTAACTTTAAAACCTCTTTCTGTGTTTCTTCCTGGTTGGTACTCAATTTCTCTCCCTCCTTAATCATTTTGTAGGGTTTTCTCAGAGTAATTTTCTTGAATCTGTCATACTCCTTTCTTTTTCTTTCTTTATTTTATTTAAACTTATTTTCTTCTGTCTGCTTTCACTGCATGCTGAGATGATTAATGATTACACTTATTTGTCTTACATAGTTACTTTTAAGGCTTTCTGGCTCATGGAGAATATTGGTCACAATTCACGTTGTGGGGAGCACAACTGTAGCTATTTCCCAAGTGGTCCTTAGTTGTCATTCTTAAGTCTTTTCATTTATCAAATCTGTGACACTTGTCAGGACAGACACCATGAATGGCAGTAGAACAGTCGACCTTTTGGAATATCTTTTTAGAGATTTCCAAATCAGGAAATTCAAATTTTCATCCTCCTGAAAGAGCATCAGAATGATATAGGCCCTCTTGCTGTGCCTCAGTGTGACAGGGACGTGTAGGGTTTTGTGGTTTTTTTGGTTTATTCGAGCCTCACATATTCCTTATATTCCTACCAATGCAGATGGTGATTTGGTATCTCTTTCAAATTGCATCAGCTGTGAGCTGCATTCATCGAGCAGGAATTCTTCACAGGTGAGTGTGGCATGCATCAAAGCTGAGGTAACTGGTGCAATTCATGGGGGTGAGTGAAGAAGTCCTTTGCTTCTCTGTTTAAAGCAACCACCAGGCTTCTCTCTAAAGTGTAACTGGATTGCCTAGATGTTAAGTATGCCTTTTTTATTGGGCTAGAAACAGTCTTGTGATAAATGTGCAGAAAATCTTGTATTTGAAAATGGAATTGGCAGCTGTGTGAAAAGTGTGAACAAAGAGTTTAAAAGAATAGGAAGGAAGTAATTTGCCCTTTATTGCTATAACACATAAATGATGTTTGCTAAAGTGGATAAGAAGAGCAGTTGCCATAGGCCAAAGGTACTTCCTACCTGCTCCACAATTAATAGCTGCAAGTCAACGTGTACATCATTGTGTAATTCCTGGAGGCTAATGGTGATGAAGACTGTGCATTAGTCCATTGTTGTAATATAACCCTTGTGGAGATTTGTCCTGCTTTTGGCTGAATCTTATTTCTTTGGCCTGTTATTTAAGGAAGTAGTACAGTCTGTTAGCGGTAATTTTGGCAGTGACTCTGAGATTTTAATGTGTAGCTAATTACCTTTTTCTGTTTCTCTTTTCTGTTTGGGAGCAGTAAATTTCATGGCTTATGTGTGTTTCAATGAGCCTGTAATGTTCTGGGGAGTATTTCACATGTAGACTGTCACTTCCAGCACAGCTGGATCATGTGCTGCAGTAACTTGTGGGCATAGCTGTGTGAGGATGTTTTCTGTAGGACGGCACTGGCTGCTGCCATTCTGAATCCCTAGTAATTGGCAAGCCTTGCTAATGAGGGGTTGGTACCCTACACTCAGCAAGTAGTGACTAAGTTTTTGGCCTGAAACAGATATCATGTCTGTCCTGCTTTGCAGTGATTTCCTTCTCACCACCTCTGAATGTGTGTGGCTCCAAATCCTTCCATAGTAATGAATTGAACAATTATTTAAATTGCAGTTTGTAGTGATTTCCTTCTGCTGCAGACACTGTCAGAGTTACCCAGGACTTTGCAATGCCCCAAGTGGATGAATGCAAAGTGCTGCTTTATTTGATGTTTTCCTGATCTACACTGGGAAGTTGTTGATGGTACGTTAGGAATAGAAGGTGTTATGAAGTGTTTGCCGTGGAAAGCATATCATATTGCAGGGGCTTCCTCTCTGTTTACAGCCTCTTGTATTGCTCTGTGAAACTAGAGATAGATTACTCTGCCTGGGAGAAAGTGTTTCCAGTGAGTTTCGGAGTTGGGCATTTTTGTGGCCATCAGCCTTTTGATCTCCTGGGCATAGTATGTCATAGAATCATGGTATCATTAAGGTTGGAAAAGACCTCCAAGATCTTGGGAGTCCAGCCTTTGACTGACACTACCATATCAACTAAACCGTAGCACTAAGTGCCATGTCTAGTTGTTTCTTGAACATTCCAGGGATGGTGACTCTACCACTTCCCTGGACAGTCCGTTCCAATGCTTAACATCCCTTTCAGTGAAGAAATTTTTCTGATGTCCAACCTGAACCTCCTCTGGTGTAGCTTGAGGTTATTCCTCTTGTGAAAACTGTCACCAGTTACCTTGGAGAAGAGACTGACCCCCATCTTGCTGCAACCTCCTTTGTGGTAGTTGTAGAGAGTGATAAAGTCTCCCCTGAACCTCCTTTTCTCCAGGCTAAACACCCTCAGCTCCCTCAGCTGCTTCTCATCAGACTTGTGCTCCAGACCCTTCAACAGCTCCATTGCCCTTCCCTGCATATGCTCCAGCACTTCCATGTCCTTCTTGTAGTGAGGGGCCCAGAACTGGACTCAAAGTGTGGCCTCACCAGTGCTGAGTACAGAGGGACAATCACTGCCCTGGTCCTGCTGGCCATGCTATTTTTGATACAGGCCAGGATGCTCTTAGCCTTCTTGGCCACGCTGCTGGAACATGTTTAGCTGCTGTCAACCAGCACCCCCTGGTCATTTTCTGCTGGTCAGATTTCCAGCCACTGTTCCCCCAGCCTGTAGCACTGCATGAGGTTATTGTGGCCCAAGGAAGGACTGACATTTCACCTTACTGAACCTCTTCAACTGGCTACAGTCCATCGATCCAGCCTGTCCAGATCCCACTGTAGAGCCTCTCCTACCCACCAGCAGAGTAACATTCCTGCCCACCTTGGTGTTGCTTGCAAACTGACTGAGGGTGCATTCCCTTGTGCAGATTATCAATAAAGATATTGAACAGGACTGGCCCCAACACTGAGCCCTGGGAAACCCCACTGGTGACTTACCACCAACTGGATGTGCCACCATTCACCACCATGCTCTGGGCCTGGCCATCTAGGCAGTTTTTAACCCAGCAAAGAACACACTTAACCAAGCCATGGACTGCCAGCTTCTCCAGCAGCCTGCTCCTGCACCTCTAAAATTTCCTTAAAGTATGTCCAGCCTTCCTGGACCCCTTTGTTTTTAAGTGCAGTTTCCCAAGGGACTGTCTGAACCAGTGTCGTGAAAAGGCCAAAGTCTGCCCTCCAGAACTCCAGGGTAGAGGTTTTGGTGACCCCCTTCCTTACTTCACTGAGAATGGAAAACTCTGTCATTTCTTGGTCACTGCCTAAGACAGCCTCCAACCACATCTCCCACCAGTCCTTCTCTGTTCAGAAAGAGCAGGCACTCCCCCTGGTAGGCTTGCTTACCAGTCGTATCAGGAAGTTATCTTCCACACATTCCAGGAGCCTTCTAGACTCCTTCCTCTCTGCTGTGTTGAGTTTCCAAGGACATCCATCAGTTTAAAGTCTCCCTCAAAAACTAGTGACCGTGAAACATCATCCAGCTGCTTATGGAATCTCATCTGCCTCTTCATCCTGGCTGGGTGGTCTTTCCCCTGATTCTACCCCATAGGCACTGAAGCACATCATCACTGACCTTGGGCTGTATGCAGTCGAAACACTCTGTAATGTGCAGAGCCACCCCACCGCCTCTCCTTCCTTGCCTGTCCCTTATGAAGAGCTGCATTGCAGCACTCCAGTCATGCGAGTCCTCCCCCCACATTTCCTTGATGGCAGCTGTGTCACAGCTTTCCTGCTGCACAATGGCTTCCAGCTCCTCAGGTTTGTTACCCATGCTGTGTGCTTTGGTGCAGATGCACTTCAGCTGGGCTATTGATTTCACCCCCAACACTGGCATGGAGCCCACAGGCTCATCTCTGGCGAGCCTGGTGTTTTCTCCTTCCCCCTTCAAACCTAGATTAAAGCCTTCACAATCAGCCCTGCCAACTCGTGGGCTAGAATCCTATGTCATGCTATAAAGAGTTCTTGAGGAGTAAGGACGTTATGCTTAGGTTCTAGAGTGGCATCTGTTTCACACCCTCTGTGTATGTGTTTTCATTTGCATACATACATATTCCAGCTTACATTTATGTTCTTAGTGAGCTCAGTGACTCCTGGCTTGGGTCTATTTATAAAACCAGCAAGAATAAGACCTGCTCAATGACCTTCATACGAGAAGAAACTGAGAGGGGGGAAAGAACTATCTTTGATCTGTGGCCTTTACATAGGTGTCTGGAGCCTGAGCTTTTGAAACTGTGTTGTGTTTGCATCGGAAATGTGATAGAGCTGCAGTTAGTGCCCCAGTACTTGGAGTAAACTTACCTCTGGAGAACTCTGTGTATGTCTGTGTGTGTGACAGAGTGCTAGCAAGTACCTCATTTTGGGGGGAAGGTTTAGTAATGTGTGGAAAACTGTGAAATCTGGAAGTATATTTGAGTGTTGGCATTTCTTTTTCTCATTTCAGAGATATAAAGACATTAAATATCTTTCTAACCAAGGCAAACCTGATTAAATTGGGAGACTATGGGTTGGCAAAGAAGCTGAACTCTGAGTACTCTATGGCTGAGACTGTGAGTATCTGCTATCTTTGTGTGCAAACTGAGTTGTGTTTTTCTTTCATCTCTGCATACCTTGCAGATGAGCAGGGATGCTGTACACTCTTGCTGCTTTTCTGTTACTTTCCTATCTGTCTCCTTTCAGTTTCCCTCTATGTTACAGTATCATAGAATTGTTAAGGTTGGAAAGGACTTCTAAGGTCATTGAGTCCAACTGTTAACCCAGCACTGCCACGTTCACCACTAAACCATGTCCCCAAGTGCTGCAGCCACACGTTTTTTTGAACACTTCCAGGGATGTTGACTGAACTTCTTCTTTGGGCATCTTGTTCCAATGCCTGACCACCCTTTCATTAAAGAAATTTTTCCTAGTATTTTATCTAAACTTCCTCTGGCAAAACTTGGGGCCATTTCTTCTTGTCCCGTCGCTTAGTATCTGGGAGACCGCCACCCACCTCACTACCACTTCACTTCCTATCTTTATCTCACTAACTTTAGCATATTTACTGTTGCTGCAGCCTGCAGTTATCTTTGCTCCCAGGTCACCTTCTGGAGGTCTGTCTCTCTGGAAAGCAGCAGCAGACTAAAGATAGGTGCCACTATGGGAATAGAATTGTACCAGAGCTAGCGTAGGCACGCTAGAGAGCACTGCTCTTCTTTCCCCTAGGCGTGGTACTTCCAAAGGTGAATCTGTAATACGAAGGCAGTGCTAGCTGAAGGACAGAGGCAGCATTGTAGTCACATCAGAGCAATGCTCTCCCTCTGGGCTAGTTAAGCCCAGCTTAACAAATTAAATTAATTTTGTCATGCTGCATTGCTAACAGGTAAATTTTGCCTCAGGTGGATCTGAGATAGCCTGGATGTGCATGCCTAACATTGCACTGTGCCATAGGCATGTCTCCCATCTCTTTAGTATTCAGGTTCTGAACTGAATGGCAAAGAAGCAAGAAAGGCACTTGTGCTTCTTACGGTAACCAGGTGTACGGTTTATTGGTAATGTTCCTGGAGGGCCGCAAAGCTTTGTAGGAGAGGCTAATTCTAGCAGAAGGCTGTCAAGCTTGGCTCTGTTCCAGACCCTGCCAGAGAGCATTCTCAAAGCCAGAGTTACGACACAGGGTCAGCTGTATTGCAGGCACCTGAAAGGTTCCGCTTGGATTTCTCTGCTCCATTAATTTCTGTGGTGAGCGTTAGGCTTGGAAAGGCAGACATTGTCTGGGGCTCCTCTCTGCTAAAGGCCTTTATTATAGTTTGGGACACAAGCCAGCTTACACTTCCTCTTACCAGGCTGTATTGTTCAATTTAATGCCAGGGGTTGGTGTTCTCGTAGCATGTGTAGTTAAATACTTGCCAGTCCCTTCCAGAACATGAGCACTATTGTGCAGTTCCACAGTAACTGGGAACTCAGGGCTACTGCATGAAGCCATCACTAGGCTGGGCTGCAGCAGAACCATTTCTGTTTCATCACACTTTTCATGGCCTTCTGGCTTTCAGAGTCAGTGCAATCTGTGCTATGAATTTACAGGTTTGTTTTTGCCTGTGTTTGTGTTCATCTATACCTACACCTGCAAGCATTTTTTTTTTCCCTTTCTCACTTACAGAAAATTTTGAACTATACATCTTCAACTGTATTTTGTTCGTTGTATGTTGGCTATGCTCTGGTCTAGTTGCTCATTTTGTAACCTAATGACCAGTGGCAGACTGGAAGTCATTTTTCTGGGAAATGAACATAAAACATGTTATTGTCAGTATTTGTAATTGTAACAGTTAGATTGTGATTTTGTAGAATGTTTATGTCTCACTTACTAAAAGGTGATTTCTTAATTTATCATTCTTTCTCCCATTTACCAAAGAAGATAGAGAAAATATGTCTGGGTCTTGCAGAAAACTTACATTATCCTTTGCTTAAAAAAGGTTTAGGTGCAGTGTCCTATGTGATACTCCAGTTCTTTGGACTTTCAAACCTTCCCATGGCTGGGACTCACGTAGCTCTGTAGCTGTCACGCTCTGTGACAGAAAATGGAAAAGAAATGGCAGATTCTGAATGTGCCCATTAGATATCCAGTGTACTAGCAGAGTCTAATGAAGGGCAGGCTTTGTAGTCCTTGGAGCTTTGCTGAGAGAGTTGAAAAGAGGGCATCTATAAATATTCCTCCCTTTTCTAAATTCTGTCTTATTTTGTTTTTCTGTCTAGTTCCTTGCTAAGGAGTGAGCTCCATTCATCTGGAATTTTAATTATTACATATTTTATCATGTTTGTTCTGTGTCTCTTTGTTGTGACTTTGAGTTAAGCCATTATTTCTGCAGTACCTGGGAGGCCTTCTGTATTTACGTGCTGGGTTTTGGATTTTTTGTCTGGTGAGGGTGTTTATTTTACACAAAACAATTGTTCAGGGAAGCCCACTTCTGAAGTGAAAACCTTTCATGCGGGACTCAAGCCAGCTTTCTATGTACTGACCCAAAAGTAACCCTTCTTTTTGTTTGAGACAGAGTAGCCTTTGTCCTGGCAGTATCTTGTGATCAGACAGAGTGGCTCCATAGTCATGGTCTGGCATCTGTATTTGGAAGCTTTGCTAGATCCTTTTTACTTCAGCCTTGTGTGGTGGTTTCCATATGCCTGGTCAGTACATAAGGCCCTGATTACCTCTAAATGACGTATACTTAAGAAAGGGGAAAGTCCTTGCTGGGTTCTTGTGACTACTGCTCTGTTGAGAAGTATGTACCACATCAGGTACATGAGTGGAGAGGTTTCTAGCATCTTTTAGGAAGCTCAGAGACAGGTTTATGGGTGAGAAGGGAAGACATATGTTTGTTGTTCCTATCCCTCCAGCACATTAGTGAGGTGTGTCACTTCAGTGCTGTGTCAGAGCAGTGCCTAGCTCTGTCTTGTGTGAACATGATGGATACAGAGCTCCTGAATTGAAGGCTGCTGGATCATTTCTGATTTTTAAATGTTATTTTTCCTAGCTGGTGGGAACTCCATATTACATGTCCCCAGAACTCTGCCAGGGTGTGAAATACAACTTCAAATCAGATATTTGGGCTGTGGGCTGTGTCATCTTTGAGCTGCTTACTCTGAAGAGGACCTTTGATGCTACTGTAAGTCTGCAAACCAGTATAGACTGAATACCCTTATTTTTTATCATCCTAAGATTCACACTTGGCTCATAGCTTTCTTAAGTCATGTTTTTCTTTCATTGTTTTTTAAATCTTCTGATTAAAAAAGCAGTGACCTGAGAGTGACAGCAATAGCCAGAGAAAATGTTTGCATGATTTCTCTTCCCCTTCATGCAGATTTCTCTTCTGCCTTCATGCAGAAGCCTCCCTGGCTTCTGCCAAACCCACCCTTGTCTGCGGCCCAGGTTTACTAGATGCAGAATAATAACTGTCCTAATTTGCATCATGATTGTGAATGAAGTATACTTTTCACTATAAGGACGAAGTTTTGGACTGTGTAGTCTTTCTGCTCTTTTAGCATTTATTAGCTGTGAATTTTCTGTGTAGCATTCTATAGCAAAAAGTTCCAGCCTTCAGATTTCACAGGATCTAATCCTGTAACTCTTTCTCAAAGCTTGGTTGCAAGGGAAGTCTGGCAAGCTGGCATAGGGAGGGTGAAAGGAGCATCGTTGGCTGGCATATGTGATTTGCCAGCTTGTGCCATGTGATGGGAAAAGTTGCTAGTTGCCATAGACAAGATTTGGTAACCCTGAAAGACACGATGTGAAAATACCATTCTTTCCTGACTTTCTTTCATGATGGCTTTGAGGCCCCAGTAGCTTTGCTGCTGTGCTGTGTTTCAATGGCAGTATGTGGCACAGGAGGTTCCATGCACAGAGAAGCCTATTCTGCTTGCACTGTCAGAGAATTCGGTGAAAAGCTTCCCACCAAGTCCTAGCTATCACTGGTACCATTTCTGCAGGATTTGTTACTAGGTTGCTGCAGAGCCTGCTAGGGAAGAAGAGGGATGTGGCCTGATCAGAGATGAAGGAAGAAAACAATGGTGGCCTATAGCATCTCTCCTCTTTGGACACATTGTCCAGTTCAGTTCCCATATGGCTGATTTCTGGTTTCTGCCTAGAATCCCCTGAACCTTTGTGTGAAGATTGTACAGGGGAATCGCGCCATGGAGGTTGATTCCACTGTCTACTCCTGGGAGCTGATCCAGATGGTGAATTCCTGCCTTGATCAGGTTGGTGAAATACTTTTTCATTTTCAGACACCCCTTCCCAGCTGCCTGAGCCACAGAATTCAAGAGTGAAAGGGAATGACATGCCTGTTTCAGTATGTGGACTGTTGATGCAGGGTAATTTTTGTGATGCCTGAGGCATCACTAAGCCTGGGCTTTCTCCAGTCCTCTGAAAGCTTTGTCTCAAGATACCACTCAGTCCTTCAGGCTCTGGAGGTGTACTGGGTTTACTCTCATCATAATTATTGAATGGGCAGGCAGAAGCAATTATTTTTTAATGCAGTCCTCTGAAGATGGGAGCATCATCTCAGTACAGTCTCTTAGGGCTCTGGCTTTCTGTAGGGAATTAATTTCTTGAAAACAAATACAGTATTAATACCTTCAGAGCATGGAAGTCCCTCCTGCACATCCGTGGTATTTATCCCTATTCATTGTAAATATTTGAATTAATTCCTTTCCCTTCTGAGGGGAGTCAGGGAAGGAGGTCCATGCAGGCTTGAATGAGGTCTTCTGGCCCAAGATTTTGTTGTAGATGATGAGTATTTCCCAGAGAATTACTTGTTGTTTCCTTCTTTCAGGACCCAGAAAAGAGACCCACTGCAGATGAGTTGCTTGAACATCCCCTTCTCGGCAAACGCAGGAGGTAATCAGATGGTCTTCTCTGAAACCTGGCTGGCTGTCAAGGAAAACAGGAGGGTTTGTGCAGACTGGGTGTGTTTATGCTCTTATAGCAAAGTCCTTAAGTGAATTTAGTCTGATGGGAGGCAGTTATTGAAGTACTTCATCCTCTTTAGGAGAGATGTGCATTCTTGCAGTCTTGTCTTCTGATCTGGTGTTCTGTTGGTGCATGTGTAAGGTGAGACAGGTCTCTGCATCCTTAGAAGCTGTTGCATTGAGAGCCTTGGGGTATTCTGTTCTGAGACTCTTTTGAAGAATGTTCCTCTCTGTTCTTCAAATTTCTGTGAATGAAGAGTCACAGAGATCCTCCTGTGGTCACTGGAAAAAGCCTTTTTGAATATATATATTCAAAATACACATATCATTTAATATAGAGACCCTTGCTTTTTCCTTTTGTTGTCTCCCTCTTTGGGAGGGACTTGCATTGAAAGTAGCCCATTTTAACTTAGTTTGATCATCAGCCTGCACACACTCTTTTCATGAAAGGTGGGCCATAATTCTAGGCTGTTTCTATCCCACATTAGTTGCTTTGGGAATAGCAGACTTAGTTGTTTATAAAAATATTCTTTTACTTGGTGATCAGCAAAGTTTGAGTTTTGTCTTGCTGTATGCACTGGTAAAAGCCTGAATCCTAATAATATTTAGCCATTTGAGGGTTATTCTTGTGCAGTTTGGGTATTGTTTGGCCACATTCTGGTACATATGTAGTCTGTTGTCCTCAGTTCTCCTGGAAGTTTGTTAGCTGTGTGGTACATTACTTCTGCCCTACTTACTGTGTATTGCTGCAAGCTGGTAAACAGCTGCCACGTTTCCTCCAAGAGGTAACAGCATTTTATAGGAAAGGAAAAGAGTGTGTGTGTGCTGCTTGTCAGTAAATGGCATAGGGCAATGTTGCTGTTTCCTAAAATGCTTTTCTTCCCCTTGGCAGGGAGATGGAAGAGAAAGTCACACTGCTTAATGGGCCAAATAAGCGACCAAGGTAATTATTTAGACATGTGTTTGAAAGGAAGTATGGAGAGAACAGGTCCCCAGAGAGGAACTGAGAGTTTTAGCCTGTGACAACCTTAATAGAATAGTGTCGTTTAGAAGATCCCTGAATGCTAGGAATTTGACACAGTTATTTCATGGTTATTGTCCTGTGTTTTACTGTGCCTTTTATATCCTGCTTATATGTATGGCTGGAGCCTTACCTCAGCAGGTCCTATCCAGCTCTAGTCTGTCCTACTGAGGATGTAGTCTTTACAGCCTACATATCTGAGTTGTAATGTAGATCCCTTCTTTCACACAGGAAGAATATGACTGTCTGAATGATGAATATTAATCTAAATATATTCTATAAAACTTGATATTGCAGAGGTTCACCACAGTTCCCAGCAAGCCTGTAAGCAGGATTGCTTTGTGAAGCAGGTAGCTTCTGTGACACATATAGCTGATTTTCTGTTATTTGCCAGATAGAATTTGACTAATTTTTCCTCATAAACTTGGAAGTACTAACACTATCTGAGCACCTTATGTGAAGTTGTCCCAGTTCATTGATTGTTCACAGTTTGCTGGAAGAACAGGTTTTGAAAATAAAATCCATGAATGGTTGTGAAGGGGTTTCCTGCTGCTAGACAGCAGCAGGAAAATGGGTAATGACAGGGAATGCAAACTCATTATTAAAAGCATGTGTGTTTTGTTGGGGGGGTCTTGTGCAGGTCAAGTACCATGAACGAGGCTCCCATTGCAGTGGTGACTTCGCGCACGAGTGAGGTGTATGTTTGGGGGGGTGGTAAGTCCACCCCCCAGAAGCTGGATGCCATCAAAAGTGGCTGCAGTGCGCGCCAGGTGTGTGCTGGTAACACGCACTTTGCTGTGGTGACAGTGGAGAAGGAGCTCTACACCTGGGTGGTAAGTGAGAGAAACTGCAGGAGGGGGATTAGGGTGGGAAAGGAGGGTCCACACATACTGCTGACCATTCATGAGCCTGTTTGAATCAGATGGGCAGGAAGCTTGGAAAGGGAGAAATCTGACTGCAGTGGACACTGAGGCCATCTGATTTGGGGCTGACCCAAGTCTCCCAAGGCAAGTGTGGTTTTGGGAGACGTTTTCCAGTGCGACAGGAAGTGTCATGGAGACTTGCTGTGCACTTGAGGTTTGTAGATGGTGGTCTTGTAGGCCCAAACACTGAGTCAAACATCTCTTCATTCCCTTCCTGTCTACTAGAAGTGCAGTGGAGACTTTGTGATTCTCTGTTGGCTTTTGTATTTTTGAGGAGGGTTTTTCAAGATCAGAATGGGTGGCATGAGAGACCTTTTTGTAATACAGATGTCATCTGTGAGGCAACTTGCGGCTCAAAGCAGAGGCATCTTATACTAAACAACTCTGCTTTTTGTGACAAGTGGAAATTCTGCAGTAGTTTAAAGTTAATAAAAAATGCCAGCATATAATGCATTTTAAACACTTGAATCCAGTCTTCTCAGGCTTAGATGCTCAGTGACATGGAGGTATTCTCCATCTCCAGGCTTCCATGGGTTTTTGTATTGATTATACAGAATCTGTTGCGACAGATTAGAAGATAAGTTGGTGAGAAAGGAGAGAGATCCAAATGGGAGGAGAACAACTTGGAGTAATTTGCTGGATGTTCCTGCAAGAACAGCCACTGAAAACTTTCAACTGGCTGTTAATATCTTAGTTTTAGTTTCAACACTACTTGTTTTGTTTTTCCTGTATAATTGCTAGGTCAGGCAACTTCAGTGACATTTGTTTCATGTTAAGCATGTCTTTGCAGCCATAAGAATTTTGAAAAGTAGGTCAAAAAGCTGAAGGCTGAATTTCAGTCCTGCAGCAGGGAGCAGGTTGTGTAGCCTGACAGATGAGAAAGGAGCAGGGATTCCTCACCAGCTGGTAGCCTGGGACTGGATCACTCCTTATTAGTGCATAACTCCCTGAAAGCTCATGCTGCCATTGAGAACATTGCCTGCTGTATGCCACATTGATATCAGTCTCTTCTCTAGACTAGCTGGAACACTTTCTCTTACTCCTTGCAGTCTTCTGTTGTTTGTTTGAGGTGCTGTAATTATTGACACCATCTCTGGGGTTGTGGAAGCATAACCTCACCAGGTGTTTCTGTCTTGCAGAATATGCAGGGGGGCACCAAGTTGCACGGACAGCTGGGACATGGAGACAGAGCTTCCTACCGACAGCCAAAGCATGTTGAGAAGCTTCAGGGAAAAGCCATTCGCCAGGTGTCCTGTGGAGATGATTTCACAGTGTGCATCACGGGTGAGAGCTGCAAGTCCTTTGGCCCTTTGGCTCAGACTGTTATGGATGCATTGGTGTTGACGAGTCCCCTCACTCTGCTGTGCTGTTTTTTGTGCTGTGTTTGCCTTCACCATCAAATTAGCAAAGCACAAAGGAGAAAGCCCCATGTTACTCATCCTTAGTTTTGAGGATAGTATCAACATTATTACATTTGAGATAGGTTATATCTCAATATTTGAGGTAGATCAACATTATTACAAAGATGGAGATATTGACTCCCAAGAAGGTTGGGTGTTTTGCTAGGGATGTTCTCCTTTTTGGTGATAAAGCTGGGTATTAGACCACAAATCCGTGTGGCTGTGCAGAGCCCCTGCTTTTACCAGTGCATGTGTTGCCTCCATACATGCTTATACTAAAGACAGTGAAGCCTGAAGTTGATACTGTAGATGTGTATGAAACTCATTTTGGATTGTGTGGGGAAAGAATCACCCAGTGATGAAAAAGAATGTGTATCTAGGATTTGCTGTTTCAGTTTAGAATGCTCAACACCTGGTAGCTGTCTCTAGTTCTAACCCTGCTCATACTTTAAAAGATGTGTTAGATGTGCTGTTGTCTGTTGTAGAAGAATTTTAATCTCACCCTACCCATGCAAATTATTTTCAACGAGGTTTCAAGCTTATTTTGCCAGTGCTGAAAAGGCAGAGATTTGACAGAGATAAGCTCAGATGCTCATTGTGGGGGAGGAGTGCCTTAGAGTGCTACAGAATCAATTTGTGGGTTACTGTTAAAGAGAGTGGCAAGTTCAACCAAAGATTTTTTGACACTGAAATAGCTGCAGGTTGTCCTGTAAGATCATCCATCTTAACATGAACAAGAAAGGACTCCATAGTCTCCTGATGACATTCTTATGGACTAAAGAGGATGATTGCAGAAAAGAGGTTGCTCTGGCTGTATCCTAAGAGGTTAATATGCAGCCTAACACAAGCTCTGTGTGCTGACCAAGCTTCCCTTATGTCCTTCAGATGAGGGCCAGGTGTATGCCTTTGGCTCAGACTATTATGGATGCATTGGTGTTGACAAGGCTTATGGCTCTGAAGTGCTTGAGCCCTTGCAGCTGGATTTCTTTCTTAACAACCCTGTGGAGCAAGTCTCATGTGGAGATAACCACGTGGCAGTGCTGACCAGGAATAGAGAAGTCTACACGTGGGGCTGTGGAGAGTATGGTAGGTAGAGTCTCCCTGACACCTAAAGGCCCTGGGGCATGCCTGCCAGAAGGTGACTTGGTGCAGGTGTGTAATGCTGAGCCTGGGTGAGGGCTGCCTGGTATACCCTGGGGGCAGAGAACTTTGTTTCTTTGGGGTTTTCTTTCCTTATAGAAATGGGGACTGGAGACTGAACTCTTAGGATTTTACTGTGGAAAGCTCTAGAGTGCCACTTGGCTTCCTTGTGGGTAGGGTAATGGTTCTGTGTGTGGAGCTGGATTCCCTTGGGGATTGGCAGGACATGATGGATGTAAGGGAGCAGGTTTCTAGTTCTGTAGACAGATTCTTTTGGGACTATGGAGAGACAATACCAGTTCTTAGATATGGGCACCTGGAGAGGCCATTTTTAACTGCAGTATTTGCATTGATGCAGGACGCTTGGGCTTGGATTCAGAAGAAGATCACTACACCCCTCAGAAGGTAGGGCTATGACTACCTCTCAAAATCTGCATGGGCATAAATCCAAATTAGTTGCACTTTGGAAATATTATCTCTCTGAGGCTCAGGTGGTTTTTCTGAGACATCACAGAGTTTGCAAGGGTTTTAACTTTGCTTCCTCACTTCATTTTGCTTCATTTCTCTCCTAGAGATTGTGGCAGAGGAACATACCACGCACAAACCAGACAGCAACATATCTTAGAGCTTCATTTCTCTGATCTTGATGATGGAACTGGAAATGCCAGCTTAATGTTGTAGAAATCATAGTGAGAAATATCAAATGGCATATCTTGGGTTTGTAGAGGAAACTCACAGCAGTGCAACTACTGCGAGTCTTGGAATGTGATATAATGAGTTAAAGATTAGTTGAAAGTAAAGCCCTCTTGAAATACAGTGCTAGGGGTGATTGAAGTATTCGAACCCGTTGCGGGTTAGAAACCAAAAAAGGATGTGCCCAGAAACCAAATATCTGTGATCACACAGTATCACACCCACACAGCACAGACACAAACCCAGCCCTGCCCACCTGACTGGGTCTGGTGCTTGTAGTCCTCATCTGACCAGGTTGTCCATGCACCATGTTTCTGCTTCCTGTGCTGGTCACTGGTGTCTGCCTTGAATTTCTGGGCTGTGACCAGAGTTTCAGTATGCTACAGACAATTATATGCTTACACCTTCATTTAAAATAACTTTGTTGGCTGTCGACCATGTGCAGAGAAGCTGTACCACTGCTTTACCCCCATATGCTTTCCATGTGCCAGCTTCTGTGTAATAGGTGCTGGGATTTTTATTTTCTTAGGATATATTTCTTACATCTAGGTGGATGTTCCGAAGACTTTAAACATTGTGTCAGTTCACTGTGGCTGTGACGGAACTTTTCTGCTCACCCAGACAGGCAAAGTCTTGGCATGTGGACTCAACGAGTTCAATAAGCTGGGCCTGAATCAGTGCACATCAGGGATAATCAACCATGATGTAAGTGCATTTGGATCCCTGGCTCCAGCTCCCAGCAGTCAGTAGTATATGGGGTAATGGAAGTCCTGTGACAAAGCATTCATTAGCTTCGTGCCAATTTTTAAGTTCCAGTTAAGACAATGGATACTGGGATTGTGGGAAGAGGCAATTTGTTCCTCAGTTTCCTGTCTGCTCTGTGGGCTTATGTCAGATCTGAGATAGAGAAACAGAGTGAGCTGCTCTATAGTGACTTAGCCAGTGATATGGATTCTGGCAGTTCTTTACCATACTTGTGTTAGGACTGTCTAGATTTAGTGTTTTGGTCTGCCAGAACCTGCTTGAGTAGGTCTTAGCTCGTGAATGTGTGATCTTTTTTTTTCACTGTGTGCTTATCCACATGTGTTTTGTCAGACGTACTGTGAGGTGCCATATGCCACTTCCCTTACTTTGGCCAAGCAGCTGTCCTTCTATAAGATCCGTACCATTTCTCCAGGGAAGACACACACGGCTTCTATTGATGGTGAGAGCCTTGTGCATTAAGAAGTGAATGCTGATTGCTGAATTACATTACATCAACTTTGTCCTTTGAACCTGGCCCTTTGCACTGGGGTTGTGCTCTTGGTAGCAAGGCTCATGTCTGCTCCAGGAACCCAGGATTCCTGTTTCTCTTATTGTTTCCTGGCCAGCTGAAGCAGCAGTGTCAGCTTTCCTGTTTTCAGAAGGGGAAATAAAAATGTTTGGGAAGAGTCATCATTCTCTTGGCTAGCAGAGGAATCATTTAGGCCCAAGTGACATCAGTCAGAGAGCTGTGAGTAGTCCCAGCTCCCACTATGAGAAAAGGGAAGCAATGGGAGAAGGAACTGGGGAGGTGTTTCCAGGCTAAACCCATTCCTTTCAGCTGGCATTGTCCCCTTCCAGCCTAGCTGGCTGCTGAGCAGAGTCCTTCCTGTTCACGGGCTGTTGCAGCTCATGCTCTGTGTGCATGGCTGCTTCCAGAGTCGGGCCCTCACTGTGACTGTCTCCTCCTTCCTCCTCTCAGAGCGAGGCCGCCTGCTGACCTTTGGCTCCAACAAGTGCGGACAGCTTGGTGTTGGGGACTATAAGAAGCACCTGGGAATAAACCTGCTGGGAGGCCCCTTGGGGGGTAAGCAGGTGATCAGGGTTTCATGTGGAGATGAATTCACCATAGCTGCTACTGACGGTGAGTGGGTCTTTGCCCAGTTGTGGTGGGTTACTTTAAACTTAATCTGCAGGGTGGTTAACTGGCCCCCACTGATCATTTCCTTTACCAGTCCCGCAGCACAGTGCTGAAACAAAGAAATCCTCCTAGAGTGGGGCTGTCTTGCCCCATTAATGGTCTCAGTACAGCGCTGAGTATTTGCTGTCCCTAAGGCTGCAGAGTGCTGACTTGGTGGCTGCCTGTTAACGTTTGTTTCTGGTTTGTTCTCCCACTGGCAACATGGAGCTGGTGGATTAGATACTTTGGGATAACAATTATAGCAGAAAGACTGATCCTTACAGCGAGTACAGGCTGGGAAGAAGGGAAGGAATTGAGCCCCTGAATTTGTCTTTCCTCAGACAACCATATCTTTGCTTGGGGTAATGGTGGGAATGGGCGTCTGGCAATGACATCGACTGAGAGAGCTCATGGCTCAGATATTTGTACCTCGTGGCCTCGACCAATATTTGGATCGTTGCATCACGTTCCAGACTTGTCATGCCGTGGCTGGCACACCATCATCATTGTTGGTAAGTGCAAATGTAGGATGAAGTTTTGGGATCTTGTTTATGATTATATTTTCCTTGCCAGGACCTAGAGTATAAATCCTGCCTGGGAACAGGCCAAATTGCTGGGCATGAATGTAGCAAGCTGCTCTGAGCCATAGGTCTGCAATACTGACTTTGTAGTTGTCTTACTTTCTGTGTGGCACTCTAACTGAATGCATGCTTCTCTCCTTGTAGAAAAGGTGTTGAACTCTAAGACAATCCGATCCAACAGCAGTGGTCTGTCCATTGGTACTGGTGAGTAACCTGCCCTGGGGAGGTCTGGTCTAAGTGGTTAGTTTGAGTGGATGAGGTTTCATCCTACAGCATGGTTTCTCTGTGTTTGAAAGGCCTCACAGAATAGCTCAAAGGGAAGAAATCTAGTTGGTGCCATGCATGGGAAGAGATAGCCCAAAGCTGAGGAAGCAACAACTGAAATAGAGGAGAAAGTAGAGAGGTCTTTTTAGCTGAGGAACGTCAATTTGACAAGGAAAGGCTGAGAGGAATTCAATGAAGGGAAACTGGAGGCTATTGGGGCAGCTGGGGGAGAGATGGAGTTCAGTTTCTTGGACCTGTGGGAAGGTTGAGGCCAAGAAGCTGCAGAAGACTGCTGCACGCAAGCCCATGTGGGTAGTCCTGCAGGGAGTGTTAGGAGCTAAACTGCTGAGGGAGGTACTGCTAGCATATGCTCTCACCATGACCATATAGCCCAAATTTATGTGTCTGCTCTGCTCCATCTGGGGTTTGGCAACAGGAATAGCAGAGGTAGGAAATCATATAGTTTTCACTCTTGTTTGCTAGTGGCTCAGAGTTGCACAACTGGAGGAGGAGAGGAAGAGGATAATGAACAGGAAGCAGAAACCCCCAATCCCAGTGGAGGCTTTCGAGGAACCATGGAAGCAGATCGTGAGTTGGGGGGCTGGATTAGCACCACAGAAGCTAAGGGAGGCAACAGTGCTGACAGCAGCTCCTGCCCTGGCTGGCTGCGGAAGGTAATGTGGTTTTTCAGAAATGCCTTAAAATGGGGATCTAGGCTGAGAAAACTGGGCGGCCCCTTTCACCTTTGAGGGATGCTCTGATAGGTTCTTACAGCCATGTTGCATAGAGCCCTTAAGGCCTCGCTGCCTCTTTAACCACAAGAGGGTGTTGATGCGTTGGCTGAGAAGATAAAATGAGCTGCAGGAAGTTGGCAGGCCTGACAGTACCACTTTTGTGTATCCAGGAGCTGGAGAATGCTGAATTCATCCCCATGCCTGACAGCCCCTTTCCTCTGAGCATGGTGTCTTCAGAGCCTGAGAAGGAGACTCTTCCTTACCAGAAACTTCAAGGACTCAAAGTGGCTTCTGAGGAACCTATTGGATTAAACAAACCCAAAACGGAGCCCTGGGTAATGTTATCCAAGTGAATGCTCGGCTACAAATTCTTGGGGACCATAAATGGCAATGTTTGAATTATAGGAAGAGCTGAGAAAAGGCTGATGGATTTGCCTAATCCATCTGAATGAGGAAAAGAGAGCTGATGATAATCAGAGATGATGCTGGAGAAAGAAAAATTCACAAGGTTCTAGAACACAAAGCTGAGTCTTGGTCAGATTTAAAGTAATGAGATCAGTTCTGTGGGAAAATGTGATTAATGCAATTGGAAAAAAACCAGAAGCCAAGGGCTTAGAAGCCTAGCAGAAAATAGAAATTTAGAAAGCAGAATTTGCTGTGAGATCAGAAGAAGAATTGATATAGAAAATCATTGAGAAATTACAACCTGTGAGACTGCCTTATTCCAGGAGTTTTCTGTCTCAATAGGAGGCACAGATCCTATGCTTAGGGAAATGGGGATCAACCAGATGGATTTTGGTGATAGGAGGACAGGAACAACCTTCCCCAAAAAAGGAGGAAGCTAGTGACTTTGTACTGAAAACAGAATGACTAGTAGCTTGTAGACCCTGGCCGCTAGAGGTTTGGGAATTCAGGAAACAAGCTGGGATGACACTCTGAGCATGTTTTTTTCTTGTGGCATATACAACTCTTGGGCTTGCACTCAAACCTAGCCTGACTTCCTTCCATGTCTCTGTAGCCTACTTGCCTGAGTCCAACCTTGCCGTGTGGTGAAGGGAAGGATGCATCTCCTGTGGCGGGCTGCATGTGCAGTGCTCTGCAAGTGGAGGTGACGCACCTCCGAGGCCTGGTTTTACAGTGTCTGGATGATCAGAAGAAGCTGCAGCAGGAAACCATTCGTCTGAGTGCCCAGCTCCAGCGGTTCTGCAGGGGGATAGAGGGAATGCAGCAGGTGAGGATCCATCACCTGGGTGCCCATCCATGCTCAGGGCCCACCACACTCCTGCAGATTGTGGAGGCTGTTCAGAAGGAAGCAGCTCTTAACAGTTGTTTCTATCAGAGCAGAATGTGGTGGGACTAAAGATGCCTGTCTCTTGTATGAGCTGCTGATGCAGGCTCTGGTAGTAGCAAAACAGGAATGAAGCCAAGAAGACTTTCCTGTGAGGACAATGCACTCTTTGAGGGACGTGGGATTTGCCTTTATTCCTCCTGATGAGAAGGGATGGGAGGTCAGATGGTGGAAAGAGTCACAAATGGCTGTGGAGAATACAAACTGGGCTTTGTGTAGCTTCCAGCTTTTTTGCAGCTAGTCCTAGAGCTGTTTAGGTAACAACTGTTTGTTTTGACAGGTGGAGGTTCATTCCAAAGGAACACAGACAACCAAAGACGAGATGGAAGTGGATCCGAAACCTGACTTGGATTCAGATTCCTGGTGTCTCCTGGGAACGGACTCGTGCCGCTCCAGTCTCTAGTCTCCTGAGCCCACTGGGATCCATCTAACTTCACAGCACACTAACCGAATGCAGAGAGCGGCTTTCCTGGCTTCAGGTCACTCGCAGACAAGGAGCGAGGCCAGAGGCTCCAGAGCAGCACCCATGTACGTTTGATATGAACTAGGAGTGAGTTTGAGAGGGGAAGGGCCCTTGAGCTCTAGGCCAGCTCAGTGATTGAAGCAGCAGCAGCTCCTCTTTGTATCTTACCTGTCAATTCTGCACATGAGGCAGAACGGCCCCATTATGGCGATGACTCCAGTAGCAGCTTGTGGCCCTTTCATTGTTTCACTGTTTCCTGGGAGCTGCCTTTGGGACCCCAGTATTCATCACTGCATCTCTAGATGAGAGGAGGAAACATGTTTTATATTGAAGCCGGCTGAACCCTAAGATTCGCCACCTTCACTTCAGGGGGGTGAAGGACTAGGATGCTCTCCCTACCACATGGTAAGGCCCCACCAGTGAGGCTGCTTCCCTCTGCTCAGGGGCAGAGTGACTAGCAAATGTCTTGTTCTGGAGGCAATGAAGATGTTCCTTCTAGGGAGATAATGGTAGACAGCATGTCCCTGGCCTCGAGGCATAGCTTCTGGCCATATAACTGTGTCCACTGGTCTGTTTAGACAGAGTTTGAAGGCTTTATTCTGGATGCCAAGGGCTTTCCAACTTCCAGGCAATGCACCAAGATGAATGAATCAGGTGTTGTTTTCCGTAGCAGTAGCAGGGACTGTCTGAGATTGGATCTCTCGTTCTCGGTTTCAGACCACCTGCTTCCCAACCAGATGCCAAGCATCTGGGCCTCAGACTAAGTTACCCATTTCTTGCTCCAGCTGTTCAACTTGTCTTGGGCGCCAGAGTTTCTGATTTCTTGGCATAAGCCTATAGCTGCTCCTTGCTTGGCTTCTCTTCTGCTCAGTCCCTGTGCCTACACTCTGTGTGGGTGTGGGAAGTATCTGTGTTTTTCCACTTAGTGTTTTGATGAAGCTGGAATGCCATGTCCTACCCAGAATAGGTCATTAATGCTGTGGTCACAGGATGTAGCCTTCCCCAAAGACCATAAATGGTCAAATCTCAGTCCAGAATTCAACCTCTTTCAAGAAGTGAGAGGCTTTCCCAATAAAATTGGAAATGGGAAGAGGTATGGTCTGATGCTCAAGATTTCCTCATTTTCTGTTAGAGAATGAGGTTAATTTTATTCCCTTTAAATTTATTAGCAAACTGACTTTGAAGTAAAACTTATGGGATTGTAGGATCCCTGGGAGCAACTAGCCTCACCTGCCTTACATGAAGCCTCTAAGGAGTCCTGAGTTCCTCTCATCTTTGCTGTGAGAGTAGGACTGTGACTTCATCAGGCTTAAATAATCCCCATCAATGGCACGTTACTAGAATTGCCTTAGGTCTACTGGAGGTGGATATTTTATCACCTCTGATAGACTTCTTTCAAGAGACTGTTCTGGGAAATCCAGCATTCCACATTTGTCTCTAGAGGTGGATGCCAAACCATGTAACATAATGCTCCTTAAATACTTCTTTGGTGCCTATGGCTAGTATCTGGGAGCTGAATCAAGTGCCGTCTCTCCAATGCAGTGTCCAGGGCAAGGACTGTTCCAGTGTACTTGTCCATTGCTACTAAAAGCAGGGCAGGAGGAGAGCCCTCCTGGGAGGTGGTGAATGGCAGGTGCTCTGGTGCAGCCACGGCGCGTGGTTGCCCTTGTGACTCTGCTCTCCCGTCCCCCAACGTGCGTTGGAGCCAGTTCTCAGGTCAGGGTCCCGGCTTGAGGGGTGTTGGTCACATTGCAACAGTGCCTTCGAGGACTGAAAAGTTGAGCCTGAGCCATGTCCAATAAGCAAGCACCAAGCTGATGGGAGTCGCTCTCCTGCAGTGCACTGCTATCCTCATTTCTCAATGCTCTGCAGTTGGGAAGCTAGGTGCACAGACTGGATTCCCCTTGGATCTAGTGGAGAATTAGGATTCCTGACAGAGGATGCCCTGTGCTCCACAATTTCATATGTGCCTTAGAGGATTCACGCTATCCAGGTTGTGCCTGTTACAGACCACAGATTTCACACCAGCCAGCTATGCAACAAAAAAAGCAGTTTAAAGCCAGCACCTTCGTCTTGGGCTGAAAATGGAAAGGCAGGCGGGCAGAAGTGCCTTTGAGGAGTTTCAAACCCATTTTACTTCTCCCCTTCTTGCAGTGCTAGCTACATATGTGTTGGTCTCCTGCTAGTATTGCTACTGAGTTGTTATAGTGGAACACAACTTATGCCTGCTCTGACACTGGCTGAAAACTAGTTTGTTGTTGTCTTTTTTTGAAAGGTTAAAGGGTGGAGTGGTTTGGAGTTTCTGTTTAAATAAACATTTAAACTCATACTTCTGTATTTGGAGTCCTGTTTTTTTTTTCCAAGAGAGGAGAAGGAAATATGCATACAGTCAGTTGGTTTCATGGCATTCTGTTTTTGATTATTTTCTGTTGCTTATAGAAAGAGGGTGAAAGGCTTATAGTTTCTTTGCTGTGGTAAAAAGAAGTCACTTTCTCTGTCCCTTCATTAAAAAAACCCAACAACAACCAAACAACAAACCAATTCTTTTCTCATACTGCTACATCTCCTCCTAGTGACATCAGGAGCTTTTGTGTGTGTATGTGTCTATTTCCACAGTTCCCTAAGTGGGGAAATGAGTAACGGGAAGAGAGACTTAAAGGGAAGGAGTACCTGTTTCTCTCACAAGAGCTTCTACTGATCATTAAGGCCTATGGAAGGGAGAATCTGCCTGACACCTGCTCAGCCAGCTGTTCCTGCACTCTATACTTAAAGCCTGTCACTTTTATCAGGGTTTTTATTAAATTGTGAAATATCTTCAAAGGCAGAGCAGTGCTAAATACTTCAAATTCACCAGAGGTTTGGATGCTGAAAATGCAGCATGTTTCCAGGAGGGGGATTGTACTGCAGGAGCAGAAGAGGAAGCTGAGCTGGTGTGAATAACACAGATTGAGTAGTGTCAGGGTAACTAACCATGATAGGAAGGAATGACCCTAAATGTCTGTGCTGTGCCTGATACTTGGGCTGAACTGTTAGTAAGTTTTAAACCAGTTATCAGAGACTTTCTGGATACTGAATAGCTCAGCAAAGAGGGGTGAACTGCCCATCTTTAAAACAGGTAACAAATGAAGCCTGGTGATTTAATTTAAAACTTTTGTGTAATCTACAGTTTCAACCTTTTCAATCTCAGCATTAGCCGTTTGCCTGTCAGTTACAAGAAGTTCCCAGCACATGGGTTTGTTTTACGGCATCAAATGCTTTTCTGTGTGTATCCACACGTCACCCTTTACACTCTGCTGATCTTTAGGGTCCACTAAATAGAGTCAATAAAGCATAGTGCAAGGGGAACAGTTAATATTACAAGGCAGGCAGTGGTGCTGAATTTTTTAACTAGTGTGTTCAATTCAATTATACCTTTCATGAACTCAAGGAGACTGGCATAAAGGTTTCAGTTTACCCCTTTCCTACACCTTGTCACCTCTTGCTTTCCTGTTTTTTGAAATGCTGAAGTTAAAGCATTGGTCTTGCTTCTCTGATCAGTTTGGATACAGCATATTATTTTCCCTTGTTTCAAGTCTGCTTTTTTTCTCAGGTTTGTACACTCATCGTTGACTGGCACAGTGCAGCAATGACCCTTTCTGGGACCTTCATGCTTTTCTAGGGTGTGCCAAGGGATTGAGATTTCTGCTCACATATCTATGGGGCAGAAGCTCTCCAACTTCTTTCAGGAGTCATGTTCACCCACTAAAGTGAGTATTTCTTCATATTCAGCTTCTGACTATTCCAGCTTAATCTAGTCGCTTTAGAACTTTTCCTAGGTTCCCATGAACTGCTGCTATGCTACCAGAGGACTTGCAAAAGGAGCTGCTGGAATTTTTTGTTCCTTGTTTGCTTCTTGTTGCAACCTTTTCATACAAAGTAGTCATTCCTACTTTGAGAACACAGACCACTCTGTGATCATTTAAAACAACTTTTACACAGCAGAACTAGTTTAATATATTTAATAATCAGAATCTAGAAAAATAACATCTTGAGAAGAAAACAAAAGAAGGGATATGTTTTTGTCAATTCCCTACCATTGCAGCAACCAAGATGAATGTAAGCAGATGACTCAAGGAAGGGTGCAAGCTTTGTTTTTCAGAGGTTCCTAACAACTTGGCTTGCAGGAAAACTCCATTTTAAAAAATATTAAATCTGATTGTGATGGTTGTTCGGTTGCCTCAAGGGCCTGGCTGGTTCAGAGTGTCCCTGTTGTTCTATGCACATGAATTGACCTATGGATTCAAACAGTAAGTGCCTGCTACTGCTAGTTTTTCTAATCCCTGGAATTTCTGATCCTGAGCTGCTTGCGCTGAGGAAAGGTGCATCTCGCATGGGGCAATGCAATGAACAGGTCAAATTACACAAGTTCTGTTATTCTGCTTATACATCCTGAGCTGTTCGCTCACTGTACATACAAGCTTGCAGCCAGTGTTGAGACTATGGAAAGCACAAGTGTCTATAGCTGGAAACCTGGCAAAAAAACCAGGCAGGGAATCACAGCAGCAGGTACAGCACTGCCTCAGCAGCACCTCCTCTGTGGTGGAGGTGGGGGCCTATTCTTTATGTTTTTGCATTTGGGAATATGTCTCTCAGCTGCTCGGGGAGCAAACTTGCGTCCGCAGTAGGTGCAGGCAACATATTCTGGGTTTTCGATGGGAGGCAATGGGGGCAGGTCAGACGCCTTTCCCCCCTTAGCGAGGACTTGCTGCAGCTGGCGGGCCTGCCACACAGTGTGGATGAGAGCCTCGTGCTTCTGTTTCCAGTTGTTCTTTCTGGGTAGTGTCTCACTCTGCAGAAGGGAAAGGCAGTCAGAGCAACTGGGACCACCATCAGCTTCCATTCTCAAACTTACACTCAGAGCCCAACCCCTGACACCTGTCCCTGTGCATTCACTGTTGATATAAAACCTACCCTGAGAACCTGAGTCCCACAAAGCGGATCAAAAAGACCAGCACCAAGTAGGATGTAAAGGACATATTGATGGAAACATCAGTATTTAGAAAGAGGTTGAAAATAACCAGAAAAGCAAGCAGTAGGGCCTGACATCACAGAGCTTTACTGCAGCAGAACCAGTCCACGTCCTAACTACACCAAGGAGGGAGCTTTCTCCATGAGTACACCTTTGACACACTATAAAGACAAGCCAGGACTCCTGCCTCCATCTGTGAGGTTTTAAATGGATCTATTTATCCATTTGGCAAGAACTTTTCAGAACTGGATTGTATTCCTTAGCCCCATGTACATGGGAAGGTGCTTGCATCTCAGTCAGAATCAGAAGTGGAAGGAATGTGAGCAGTAAATGTGGATCCAAGGAGGCAAAGGGACTGCACATTACCTTAGGACTCCTTGAGCTCTTCCACTGCTGATACCGTTCCAGTTCTGTTCCTCTAGCTCTGACCTTGCTGGAGTCAAACACTTTCCTCTTGGAGTCTTGGTTCTTGCCACAAATACTCATGTGTTTCTCAAGCCTGGTGCAGAGAAACTTACGTTTGCAGAAGCTGCACTGTCCAAACCCCTCCTGCTCTACAGCACTGGCAGCCTGCATGTATAGCACCTCTGCAGATGGGTGGTCACCAGAATCTCGGTCTGAGAGGGAAGAGAGAGAAAGGCTGTGTTTTGGGGCCAGCTTTGAACAAGAAGCTAAGTGCTCCATGGGTATGTTGTCTTGTATTTTGCTGTTGTTTGTTTTGTTGTATTTTGCAGCCACCAGATGCCCCTTGAGTTTCCCCACAGCCAGTTCTTGTGGGTGGAGAATGGTGCTAGGCTTGGGGGTAGTGTCCTCTGCAGACTCTGTTGCACTGAAGACCCCAACACCTGGCCTGACTGTAGCTCTGAAAGTTTTCTCTTCAGGGTGCCTTGGGACCTCTTGCTCATGGGTCCTCTCTGCTTCACTGGCTCTTCCTTCCTCTACCTTGATGAGCTCCTTCTCCCTTTGAATCCTCCTAAGTGTCTCCTTTGTCCTCCTCAGCTTTTCTCCGAGAAGGGCCTTTTTCTTTCGAATTGCCTCATCTAGGTTCCTTCCATCTGCCTCCAACTTCAGGATGTAGGCCAGCTCTCTCCTGTATAGATGGGGTACTGGTGGTTCAGGCTCTGCTGTCCAAGGGCAGAGCACTGCAGCTGACTGAGACCTCCCTGCTGGAGCCATCCCTTTGCTTATTGAGCTTGATCTACTATTTGGAGCTTTCTGCATGTGTGGGGAATTTCCAGTGTTGACCAGTGGAACACTTGCACGCTTGTGGTGAGAAATTGGTTGCAGGGGATATGCACGGTCCACTCCTTCTTTCTGTCTGTCTGCTGATTTAGCTGACAGAGTACAGGCTTGGCTGATGAGATACTTGCTCTGCAGTCTGCCTGAATAGAAGCCTTCATGCCTGGGGTGGTATTTAGCGCTTTCTGCAGAAATAGGATACGGATATCTTTGGCTCTTTTGGGCATACAGATCCTTTAAACTTTCCTCTTTGTTAAGTATGAGTCCATGCTGCAAGCTGTTCTTCTGGTGTTTCAGCTGGGAACCAGGAGCAAGCTTAGTAGCTGCCACCACAGGAGCCACCGGTGGAAAAAAAGCCATTCAGTGCCTGAGAAAGAGCCTGAGGTTAGAACTATCTTATCCAAAACTGGACAAATCTTCTCCTAACAGTTTACACAAGGAGGCTACAGAGAGAGGTTATAATAAGTATTAGTAAAGGTTTTGTAACTTGTCTGGATTCTGTAAATCTTTACATTCCTTCCATCTAGGAAGCTCCCATGCTGCCTCTTCTACTCCAAATCGTTTATGCAGCCAGAAATAAGATACACTTTTATTTCTCTTTCTGCCTGAGCCCTGCCTTATCAGGCAGCAGAAATATACTGCACTGACAGAGGAATAGTTGTACTCCTCAGGCTGTTTCCTATAACGTGTCCCTTCAGTTCTGACGTTGTGATCCACCAGTGTGCCACACAAGTCTGACATGCAGGCGTCCGGCCAAGCTCGGCACAATCTTCCCGTGGCTCGTTCCACCACATCCCCCGCGGTGTGCCGGGTGTTCACGCCGCGGAGCGTGCGGGGTTACCTGCGGGGTTGCGCCCGGCGCTCCGCCGACCTCCCTCCTGGGCAAGCTGCGTCGGCACCCGCTGCTCTTATGGCCCGAGAGACCCCACCGCTCCTGCGGCCGCTGCAGCCGGCGGCTCCCGGGGCCCCGGCGCGGAGCAGTGCCAGGCGCGCCGCCCCGCACGCTGTTGGCAGCTGTTGCCGGGAGACCGGCGCCGCTCCTGCCGGCGCGCGCCCCTGGATCGCTTCCTGGCCGCGCGGCCGTTCCACGACAGAACGAGCGCGGGGGCGGCCGTGGGCGGTGCGCCGTGCATTGTTCATGAAGCGGCGGCCCGACGTGCATTATTCATGCAGCGGCGAATGAGGGACCGCCCGACCCCGATCCGTCTCTCCATTGGCCGCAGCGGGGAGGCCGCGCCCCCAGCGGCCGCGGCGCAGGCGCAGCCGGACGCGCGGCGGCGGCGGCAGGAGCAGGCAGGAGGAAGCAGGTGTCGCCATGGCGGAGGGCGAGGGCTTGGTGTCCGTGGACTACGAGGTGTCTGGCAAGGTGCAGGGCGTATTCTTCCGCAAGTACACCCAGGTGCGTGCCGCGGACCCGCGGGGCTGGCTGCCCTGCTTGCCGGCGTGTGCCGTGCCCGCTTTCAGCCCCTCCTGCGGGCGCCTCGAAGGGGCTGAGCCGCGGACGGGCGGGGTCGTGGCCGCGGCCAGGGGCTGGACTCCGGCCGCTGCTGAAGGGGGCTGGCATCGCGGTGCTGCTGGCAGCCCGACCGGGTTATGTAAGCATGACTGAAGAGTGCATTTCAGCCCCAGTTTTTCGCGTGAAAGAATATATTGAGTAGTCGAGTGAATTCTTTACTGCTTCCCTGCTTCCTGAGCCCCAGGAACTTCCTTCGAGGTCTGTGTCTTGCCAATAAAATTGGCTTCTATATGTGAATGTCGTTCTGTTGCTCTCTGAGAGTTTGGATTAACCTCGTTTTGCTCTGCATTGTCTTCTCAGGGGGAGGCTAAGAGACTGGGACTCGTTGGCTGGGTCCAAAATACCAGCCATGGCACTGTCCAAGGGCAAATACAGGGTCCAACTGCCAGGGTGCGGGAGCTGCAGGAATGGCTCAGGAAGATAGGAAGTCCCCAGTCCCGCATCAGCCGAGCAGAGTTCAGCAATGAGAAGAAGATTGAGGCGCTGGAGCACGAAGACTTCCAGATTTTGAAGTGACTTTGTCCAGGAAGAAGCAAAGTCTGGAGCATGAGCCGCCCTCACGGAACGTTTCCCCTCTTCCCCACTCGTTAAGTCAGCCAATATTCAGCTCTAGAGAACTTTAATTTATTAAATTTCTAATTTATCATTTTGCTGCACTGTGAGCCTGACACTCAGTTTCTCGCAGAATTCTCGTGGGTAGAGGAAGAGCTGTGCTGTTAAAGGGGCTGTTCAGGGGCAGAGCCTCTAAGTGTACCTGTTATGGGGAGTTGTACATGACAAAAATCTGAAATATGTAGAGTGTGGCATTTATGTGAAGGAAATCACAGGGTCAATGCCAATAGAAAAAATCGCTAAAAACATTATTTCTGTGTACTAAATGCCTCATAAACATTATTCAGAACTTCACATTTTCTGTAGAATAAAATTGCTTGGAGGTCGCTTCCTGTGTGGAATTGGGTGTGTCAGATGGGGGGGCTGAGTGGATGATGGCCTTCGGAGCGGGATCCTGTTGCCAAAGTTGTCCCACCGCGGTGCCACTTGTGCGGGAATGGCCAGGGGGAAGCCGTGGTTCCCGCAGCCGGGCCGAGCTCCCGCCCTTCCCGGTCGCCTTAGGGTCTAGCCGGGACGGGAACTACAACTCCCGGCGTGCTCTTGTCCCGTCCCCGCCCGCGGCTGGGCACGCGCCGTCGCCCTGCGCGAGGAGCCCGGCGGCCCGGCACGGTTGGTGTCGCGCGGCGGCCGTTGCGGGGCAGCCCCGGCCCGGCGGGTGCTGAGGGGGCGAGGGCGGAACGGCGGGAGCGGGGCCGGGGGCGGCCGGGAAGAGGAAGCAGAGGGGTCTCTGGTCGTGAGGGGAGGGCACGAACAGTGTGTGGTGGCGAGCTGGGGCGCGGGTCCGCGCTGCCCTGCTCAACTCCCGGGGCCAGGGAGCCTCTGGAGACCTGTCATAGCGGCGGCACCCCCTCGAATGCCACTAGGAAACCAATAGGCGCCAAGGACTGGAAAACCGTGGGTTCTCTTTCGCATAAACAACTTGCTCTCTGCCTCACATCCATTCCCAAGCCTGCTTTACTCCTTTTCTGGACAAGTAGCAGCAGATGCTGTTTGACCAGGATGAAGCACTGTGACTTTTTGTGAGGACATTGAGGTAAAAACAGGAGAAAAGCAGCTCTGCCCAATTCTTGGTGACATTTACTCTGTAAATGATGAAAATTATAGTAAAAGCCTTTTGCTTGCAGGTCCTTTGAGTTTTGCCTCGTACAGTAGGAGTTTGATTTGGGTATGTTAAATTTGAGAACGATGGATGTTGTTAGTAAGGAGCTCAGATTCAGGCTCTGGCTATCTACCCTGAAGGCACTGACAGAGTGTACTCAGAGCCTGAGCAGAAAAGTAATTGAAGAAAAAGCCCCCGACGGCCAGGAAAACTAAGAAAAGTGTCTTTATGAGGGTGAATGAAATAAATGAAAGTCTTTTTGGGTCTTTAATTTTTATTTCTTTAATTTTTTTCCTTTTCTCTCCATCTTTTAAGGAGCATGGAACAGTGAGCTCCCTACAGTTTCTTGAGTTTGTCGTCTATTAGATTTTGACATGATCAAACGTTTGGTGGAAGATGTGCGAGCCAGGCTGCGTTCTGGAGTGACTGTCAACTCATTCGGACAGTGTGTTGAGGAGCTTGTTCTCAATAGCATTGATGCCAAAGCAACATGTGTAGCTATAAGAGTGGATTTGGAAGCTTTTAAGATCCAGGTGGTGGACAATGGCTCTGGAATGGGGAAAGAGGACTTAAAGGCTATTGGAAAGCGGTACTTCACCAGCAAGTGCTGCTCAGTGAGAGACTTGGAGAACCTGACTTTCTATGGCTTCAGAGGAGAGGCTGTGGCAAGTATAGCCAGCATGGCCAGTGTAGTGGAAATTTCATCTAAGACCAGCAGGACAGCAAAAACATTTGTGAAACTGTTTCACAATGGGCAAGCACTGGAAGTATGTGAAGCTGAATTGAACAGACCAGGTGGTGGAACTACAGTCACCGTGTGCAATCTGTTCCATCAGTTACCAGTGAGGAGAAAGTGTATGGATCCTGTGCTGGAAATCGAGAGAGTGAGACAGAAGGTAGAGGCTGTTTCGCTAATGCATCCTTCTGTTTCCCTTTCTTTAAGGAATGATGTTTCTTGTTCTATGGTGCTTCAGCTCCCTAAGACAAGAGATGTATACTCTCGGTTTTGTCAAATTTATGGACTGGGCAAATCCCAGAAGCTGCGAGAAATAAATCACAAGTCTGGGGGATTTGAGATAAGTGGTTTTATCAGTACTGAGGGACATTACAATAAGAATATGCAGTTCTTGTATGTGAACAGAAGGCTTGTTTTAAAGACAAGACTACATAAACTAATTGATTTTTTATTAAGAAAAGAAAGTGTAATTTGCAAGGCAAAAAGTGTCCCTGCGAGCCGACTGGCTAATTCAAGTCCTGGTCACCATCGCTGTGGGCCAGAGTTGTATGGGATCTTTATTCTCAATGTGACCTGTGCATACAGCGACTATGATGTGTGCCTGGAACCTGCAAAGACTCTAATTGAGTTCCAGAACTGGGATGTTCTTCTAACTTGCGTAGAGGAAGGAGTGAAAATATTTTTGAAACGAGAACATTTATTTATTGAACCATGTAGTGAGGACCTCAGAGAATTTAATGAAGATAATGACTTTTGTTTGCATAATGCTCCAGTTCTGAAGCCTTCTGTCCTTGATGAGAAGAGCATCCAAGAAAGTTTTAAAAAAGCATGTAATGAAATTGTGGATTCTTATGAAATGTGTACTTTGCAATCAAAAGATGTCAAAAGGAAATCCATAACTGGAAAAAAAAATTCAAGTCTTATAGAGTCAAGTAAAAATGCAGAGGAAACTGAAATTGCCCCAATTCGGAACACTGCTGAGTCGTCTGATCCATGTAGAAACCGTAAAGCAGAGATTCCATTGCCCAGCAAAGATGACATAGTTTCTGATTTAGTTAAATCAAATACCTCAGAACAGGAGCCAAAATACAATAACAGTTCCCAAAAAATATTTGATACTTGTCTGAAACCTTCAGAAAGTCTTTTTTCCTCTTTCAGTGGATGGGCCAGATCAGAAAGAAGAGAAATAGATTGTTGTGACCTGCAGGATTGTGTAGAGAATAATATAAAAGATGTGGGCAGCCAGCAAGGCCGAGTAATACAGGAAAGCAATAAGGTCCATACCTTAAATAAGAATGTTATTCAGTCACTGCCTGAGAGAGAAGACCCTACTGAAACAGCAGTGGGACCTGAAACTATCTCTGGAAGTTCATTGATGAGACTGTGTAATGCAGGAGGAAACCAGGAAACAACTGAAGTGATCGGTGATGCCGGAAGAGGGGCTGTTAGTTCCATACCATTAAAGTTGTGCCCTACAGGCCTCATAAGATGTGTTATGCAAAGTGAGCCCCCACGTGACCATGAACAAATAGAAACAAATCTGGCATTAAACACACAGTGTAGACCTGGCCCTGTCAGTGCCAAGGATATTTTTGGCCACAAAATGAATTTTGTGATTCAGTCTTCAAATGCTAAGGGTATTTCCAGTAACACAAATAAAGAATATGCAGCTTCTTTTACCAGAGAAGTATGCATGACTGATGGTAATGAGAACAAACCTTGTTCACATCAGGTGAGGAAGGCGATAGCTGTGACTACTGCTACCAGTAAAAGACCTTATGAAACATCAAATGATACAGAATTGCCGCTGGCAACTTCTGGTACTCCTCACAAGAAAATTGTTATCAAAAGCACTAGAAGACAAATAGCTGTGCCAAGACCTCAGCCCTCTAAGAAACTGACCTTGTCCACACAGCTGGGATCACTAGAAAAGTTCAGGAGATATTATGGGAGAGTCAAGTCTACGCTACCAACACCTGTGTCAGAGCAAAGTGAATTTGGTCTCCCGGTTCTTAATTCAGAAACTAACTGTGACTTTTCAAAGAATGAAAATTACAATTGTGGTAACTTCAGCGGACATAAAACTCCTGCTGAAGATACAGATTCTAACAATACTAGCCAAGTTTTTGGTTCCTCGGAAAAGACTTTATTTTGCAGTGGAAAAATGTCACAGGACAAACAAGCCCTTTTTCAGAGTCCTTTGACATTATCTGATTACTCTCTGGTTATTAACAAAAATACAAGTTGTAAAAGGTCTCCAGGATCATTATCATCCAAACTGTCCAGAATGAAAACTGACCACAAAGAAGTAGAACAACTTGGTGAACAATTCCAAACAGACTCAAATATAAAAGATGACCACTCTTTTGATCTTGAATCCTCAAATAATGATTTTTCGTATAATGTTCGTCAAACATATAAATCCTCAGTGGAAAAAGTGAGGGAATGTGAGTACAGCGTTTCTAAGGCGGCTGCCTGCTCACAATCAGATGGTGTGATAGCAGAGTCTGTGAAGAGTTCTGTCAGCTCCTCACCACTCAGCAGCATAGAAGGAGAGTACACAGTCTCTTCAGGCAGTGTTTTATCATTACCTGCTAAAAATGATTGTACTAATACCATCTGTAAAGATAAAAGTATGTTAGATGAATCCTCAGAACAAAATATCAAAGATACTGAGGTTCCCCATGTGACCTTACAAAGGAACTTGGAATTCTCTGCAGACAGCACAAACACAGGTGATCCCCGGAATGATTTGTGTTGTTCAGTCTGGCTGCAAGATTTTGATGCTTTATCAGGTAGGACAATATACATCAATAAAGCAACTGGACTGAGCACCTATGACACTCCTCCTAGTGAAGAATTTCAAGCTGCCTGTGTTCAAGATATAACAACAATGGCTGTGAATGTTGTTTCAGAGAATGGTAAGAGGGGTGATGGTGGTTGTAAAAATGGGATGAGGAAAACTGTTCTGCTAGGTGCATGAAATAATCTTGCTGGCAGCACCTGGGAGTTTATACTGAAATAGGCACTGCCTTACATGTAATATCTGCACGGAAAACAGGAAAGTATTGGAAACTATGGAGACAGTAAAACATTAACAGTAAAGATATTAAAAGATATTAATAAAATGGTTAAAAGAAATTTCAACATCATGTCAATTCACAGACAGATGCCTAGTTTTCACTAGGCATCTTGATATTCACTGTGATAACAGTTAAGTATAATTGTTGTCATATATAAAGTGAGAAACATACTTCAGAGGAATTGTACCAGAAAAATACTGTGGTTTTTACCATTTTGTCTGAAATGGTGATGTTTCTAAGAATATGTTGTTAGAGAGAGCCTCTTATTAAAATGATCTTTTTTCAAACTGCATACAAAATTTAAAGCAACATTTGAAAGATGAATAAAAAACCTAACTTAATTGAGAATGTGTAGTCTCCTGTCCATGGATTTTGAAAAGCAGGCTATTCTTTCACACTTTTTAGCAGATGTACAGCATTGTTGGTGGTTTGATGGTGGACCTTTTCCACTAGTGAAAGGACAGAGCATTGTGTTAGTTTTTCAGGGGTACAACGTTCATGAGTCTTCACTGATCTGTCTGTTGGATTTTGACTTTCTGTATTTTTCTAATCTGGTTTGCCAGAATACTGTCTTTGATAATTTTCTCTTCCAGGGATGTATCTATGTTTTCAAGTTGTTCTTCATTCTGTCTATAGGCAAATTTTATGAGCAAAAATGCAGCCATTCCTCATGTAGACTCTATTTCCTACTGCATAATTTGTTTTGAAAAAGTAGTTTGGACTTCTTTCTAGATAGTTATAATGTAAAATATTTGTCTAATCAGTTGTCATACCCTTTGGTTTGTTCCATTTTTGTCTGTTACTGCCTTCTTTGTCACCAGTCACAGAAACACTGATGCGGTAGGTGTTTCCGTTGTTGAGCTGTTCCCTTTTCTGCATAATAATTGATGCCAATAGTTTTTAATATTTATTGTGTTCCATTGAAGAAAATTTTATGCAAGTTCTTATTAGGTAAAAGCACTTGCAAGCACAAATATACTTTGCTTGACTAATACTTTTAATTTTTGTGGTATACCAATTTTGTTGCCCACAATGCTGTTTAGTAGTCAGCCAAACCCTGAGATGTAGAACTTGTCCCTCGATCCAAAATGTTTGGATAGTGCATTCATGTTTATAAAGAGAATACCTCATGTATCCTTTTGCTTTCAGATGATGTATAGTCTGTAGGCTACAAAGACATATATTGTACTGCATCTTTTTACCTCCCATGGCATTGTTCTTTCTTAGCCTTATCATTGGTGTTACGCTCTGTTGAATCAGTGGTGCAGTCTTTCTTACTTCTGTCAGTTCTGTGGTAAGGCATCTTAATTTTTTCTTTCCTTAGATTGAGGATTGGACCTCCCAAACCTTCACAAGGTGTTTGAACTGTAGATCCTATAGATCTTAGGTTTTCAAAGTTCAACAAACATATTCTTTCACATGTTTTTGAAGCAAAGGATGTTTGTTCCTTTCAGCCATAGGAATAAACATAACTGCATCCTAACACAGCATTCACGTCTCTTAATGTTGAGCACTGTTTTGGACTGCTGTTAAGACTACGAGCACTTCTTCACTTGTATGCTTTCATTTAGCTTTTTAGAGTAGTGTCAGTAACCCCATGGTGTTGACTTAGAATTTCATAGCTCCATGATTTATTAAGAACAGCATCTCATACACAATTTTAGGGAAGTTACACTGCTTAGCAACAGGTGGAAGTAGGTAAGAATAATCCATATCCTCTTTTCCATGACAGCAGTGGCCATCTGTCATCTTTTCCAGTCACAAGCCATGTGTTCAGAGATGCTAGATTTTGTAGGTTAGACTCAGGCATCTTTGCACTGATTAAACTGATTGCTACAGGAAGATTTATCAAGCTGAATTTCACCATCAGGTGCCTTTTTGAATAATGCATTTGTAGTAGGTTAATATCCCAGCTCAACTTGGTCTTTGTTGTTATGCCAGCTATATATGCAATTTTTGTTACTTATATTATGCTATGTCATTACACTGGTATATTTTATCATCTAAGTGAGGCAAATGAAAATGAATGCTCAAATATGGTAATTGTATGGGATTTTCCTGCATAAAGTATATACATTACTATCCTCAGCACCTTTTCTGATACTACTTGTCAGTAGAATCATATTAATAATATCTCTGCCAGATCCGAAATCTCACTGGCCTTTGAGCAAGTAAATCCTAACTTTATGAACAATGTGTAACCTGAACAAGGATTTTCCCTGCAAGAAAAAACAGAGAGATGATTCTTTGTATATTACATGTATAAAATACTGGAATTGTGTTGATATAGATGATAGATTGTTCTGTGAACTTGAGAGATTATATCTTTTCATGACAATTGCTATAAAAGTTCTGTCAAAGTCTGAATTAGGCAGCTTTCTTCAACTTGCCACAGTTTACCAGGAACTGCATCAGGCCATTTTGTCCTCTCTTCTGCGTTTTGTGGCAGTGGTATGCTGAGTTATTCTCCAGTGCTCAGCTGCCAGTTTGGATTCTCAAAAGGATTCTCAGTCCCCAGGGTAAGAACATCTCTAGTCCTCACTGGAATATAGGCAACATTCAGGAGTCTGTGGACTGGACGGAGATTTTGTAGAGCCTTTTCACACTGAGCTTATCAGCACACAGCTGGTTTTCTTTGGCGTTATCACTCAGTCTCTTTTCCTGAATGCACACCCTTAATTTCTTGGTAGAAAGGAACTTTATTAATTCATTATTATTTCACAAAGATTGTTAGTCTGAATTGTACCAAAGGAAGGGTGAAATGTTTACCACTGTTCTGGAAACCTGGGCCACTTTTCTTTATACTCTTGATAACAATACAAGTTAGTAATATTAAATCATTTCTGGGTGGGTGGTAACATGTTGTTGGGCTAATTGTTATCTCGTGTGGTTTCACTGACTTGTAGTTTTCAGTTTTACAAATTCCTGATAACTATATTAAGTATTGATAGGAATGGCGATAGATTGACAGTTTTGCCACTCCTTCATAGAGGGATTTCAATAGTGTTTTGATCTCTGATGGACTACTATATACCTCCTTTTTCTTTGGAGATAACACTTCTGATTGCACTAATTCTGGAAATAATTATTACAAGTTTTAAGCAGCAGCTGATTTTTAAATACAAGTATTACCTGCAGAAGCCATGGTAATACTTTTAAATATATTTCCCAAGGCAGGTATGTCTGATAATCCTCAGCTTTTTACATATGTGTTGTTATTTCTCAATATTAGATCGCAAGATCTGTGGGATACTCTAAATTTTACAGGGCTAAGCAGATACTCCTTTTTAAGAATAAAATAATTGAATAGCTTTTAGTAATTTTGCATGCTGTGGATTCTGTAGCAGTAAATTTATTTTATGTTTAGGGTTTCAGTTCAGATGCCATCCCTTTAGAAGTGAGACTGTGCTTCCCTTCCTTCCTAGACCACAAAAAGAGAAGACTGAGGCAAGCCAGAATCTGAGAGGTAGGGCCAGCTTTCCAGGACACAGTGTTCTGTAGTAAAAACAAATCAAAGAATTCTCCCAGATGTCCCAACAGGAACCCAGAATTACTCAAGGTCTGTTAACAATGGGACTGTGTGAGTCATCTCAGATCTAGAACTAGAAAAAAAAACTTTTAGGGTTGAAGGCAGGTTAGGGGATACTTATTTACAGGATGAAATACGCAGTTCTTTGTTGAATTATGTCAGGAGTTTAAAGAATAATTACCTACTCCCTTCTTTGTACTCATTCCAACCCTGGAATGTGAAAAATAGCTTCAATCCTCACACTTTTTTTTGCAGTGGAAAGGATGAAATAATCTTTTTGGTATGTAGCCTTGTCCAGAGGAAGTGGGTAGCTAAACAGGTCTTTCTTTCCCTACCACCCCTCCACCCCTTCTCCAGGCCTTGTGGCCTGCAGCATTTTTAGGAGTCAGAAACCTGCCCTTCCTTGTTAAAGCAGACAGTACAGAAGCCTAGTATCATGTTTCATTACTTATTTGTACCCTCTCCCCTTTTTATGAAGAAAAAAATTAAATAATAGTTCTGTGAGGTAGAGTTACCCAGTGAACCTTCTATTGACAGATGGTGGTAGTCCCTGTATTATCTATGTGTTCTTTTTTAGATGCTGAAGGGCAGTCTCTCCAGTCATTGTTTTTGGAATGGGATAATCCTGTTTTTGTTCCCTGCCCAGAGGTAAGTATTACCTTGCATCTCATGCTGAAATAGGAAAAATTTTAGATTTTTGTTATCTTCTGACATTGGGACCAAAATTGCAAATATAATAATGGTTGCATATAAGTTATCCAGAGATATATTAGACTATAGACCTGGCAGTTTTGGTTTTTATAGACTGTTTAGATGCAAGTCATTGTTGTGGATTTATTCAAAGTCAAAGAAGCAGGTATCAGACTAATCTTCCACCTTATGTAATTTCAAAAGCAAAACATTGTAAGCTGTCTTTCCCCCTACAGAGATAGTAATCTTAAAATTAAAAGTTATTGAATGGCAAAATTGTAATATAATATCTGTCCACTTTGTGGTTAGAGATAAAATAACCCAGTTTCTCTCCCTGGGATGCAACAAGTATTAAAAGTGTATTTTACTATAGCTGTTTTTATAGCCTGGCAGGATTACAGCATGTGAGAAGGAAACAATGTTGGAGCTTTTAGAAAACTTCCTTTGCTGCCATGAGGTAGCATTATCTTTAATCCTCATGCTGTGTATGTGTAAACATATGCATGTAACCATTTCCACCTGCAAACAATAGGGATGGAGCTGCAAACCACCTGCTGGTGAGTTTCTGGAAGGGAACAGTTCTGTTCAGTCCTTGCAGTGACGTGTGCTCTGACTCATTTCAGGGCAATACATCCTTTGTAATGCTGAGAGCTGAGAGCTCATGTAGGTTGATAATTTACAGCTTTTGATAGGTACTTATAATCAGCTGGATGCATTGAAATTAGCCAGTAATATACAGATGGGAAAAATATATGGGGATAGAAGCAGAAGGATTGCCAGATGCTTTTTTTAGTTGGTGTTATTCTTGTGTAGAGAGTTCAGTTTATGAAATGCAGAGTTGTTTCCAGTTTTTATTAAAGCTGGTTTGTTTGGAGTATTTGGTGTGTGTGTTTGGGGTTTTTTGCCATATCCTTTGGCTTTTCCTTGATCTGGAAATCTGGTTTTACAGCTTGCAGTTGATGTGACCAGCGGTCAGGCCGACAGTCTGGCTGTGAAAATTCACAATATCTTGTATCCTTATCGTTTCACCAAAGACATGGTTCATTCAATGCAGGTAAAATAAACCTATTACTAGTTTTCACCCCCAAATTCCCACTCAGCAGATGGGATTTGCTGACGTTTCTGCCTGGTAGGAAAGAGATATGCAGGAAAACAGTTCATATTCCTAATTTTCACAAGCATTAGCAGAGTTCTTGGTTCATGTGTGATACCAGCAGACGTGTGTCATGCCATATCTTAGTATCATTTAATGACGAGGTATCTGCAAGTGACTCTAAATTTACTTGACTAGTAAGGTTAAATCAAAATCAAGAGATAGCCCTGTTACTGCTGCTTAGAAACACTATTAACTAAATGATACTTCAGTGGACAGTTTTTTATATTGGTTGTAGGCATTTGCTTAGTTTATATTTCTGTGAAATCTGTATCTTCCATTTTTATTGACCTTAGAAATTTAATTCCTCAGCAGAGAGATTTCAAAAGCAAATCCCAGATTTAATGGAATAACTTGAAATTTCACCTTAAGATTTATGTCTGCCCTTAAAAGTGATTTTTTAAAATTACATAGTAACATCAAGTTTAAATGTTTTAGTGCTTTTTTAATCAAATGTTTTGAATGTTAGCTTAAAAGCTAATGTAGATATATGGCTTCAGCTTACATTCTTTGATGGTTTGCCTGGTTAGCAATGCCAGAGTGGATTCTGTCCCTCTCTTGCATCCCCATGACAAAAGGCTTACAGGTCCAGTTAGCATTATTCTTACGCAGTCAGGTTGCTGACTTTGAGATTGCAGGTTCTGACTGTGTGAGGCATGGTAATGTTGATCTCCAGCATGGACAGGGATCCAAATGATTCCCTTACTTATGTTGTGAGTGCACAATAAACAGGAGTAAATAAAGTTACTGTAGTGTACAGGTTATGTTTCACAAAGACAGGAGAGGAAAGATGGAGAATGGAAGGTACCATTTGTCTTTTTACTCATAATAAGAGCTGTTCTTTAAAACTTACGGAATGTTTCTGTGATTAACTTTACCTGTGTAATGTTTTCAAGAAGGCAAAGCTAGAAGAAATTACTACTACCTGTCTCTGAAAAAGCTAAATACTGCCTTCAGTACCCTATAGTAATTTTGAGAATCTCTGTAGAAAAGACCAAAAGCACAAAATGTTGTGTCATGCAACAGGAAAAGAATAAGAAGAATCACTAGACTTGCGTACCTGCAAAGGAATAGAGTCATCCATTAATTTTTACCTACCAGGTGAACAATGTACATGTTGTGAAAAAGAGAAATTCAGAGTGAGCTCTGGCTATGTGACTTTGGGAGAAATTCCTCCATAACACCTTATCTATATATTTGAAATCTAACAATAAGATACAGAAAGCATTGTGCACCCCTTCTTAGTATTCCCTGTAGCTCTGGTTGATTTCTGATGCTTGAGGGGAAAGTAGAATCGAGTCACAGAGACAAATTCTACATCAAAAATGAGGGGAAGAAATACATCCTGTCTTCTGAAGATGATTAGCAGGTTTTAAAGGGTTGTTTACATTCTCTTTTGGTGATATCAACAAATCAATTCCTCAGAGGCACTGTGCACAGCTTTCATTCCCAACTCAAGGAATTTTCTATATCGCCATTTAATTCGCCTTAGAACAATTAGTACTTTGGCCCTTATGACTATATTTGAAAAAATTTATCCAGAATTTTTTTTTTTTTTTAATATTTTGAAACTTTCTCTTAGCTCCAGACTAAACTGTTTCATGATCACTTAATGGTCATTTGACCTTCTGGTAGTATTATCTTTTAGCTTAAATAATTTCTGCCTTTTCCATATTTAGCCCCCCACTGCATTTATAAAAAATAAATACATAGCTTCTCAGTCTAGTTCTGCTAGACCAATTTTTTAAGCCTTTTGGGTTAGGAAAGATGTGGCTTCCACTGCCCCAGTCGTCTTACTAGCTATTTGTTGCTCTTGATCCATTTTGATGGTCGTTTCTTTCGTTTGCCTTCATTTTAAAAATAATTTTACTGCTCTATAATCATTTTTCTGAGTATCTTACAGGTTCTTCAGCAAGTGGACAATAAATTTATTGCTTGTTTAATTAACACTAGGAATGAAATGGATAAACAGGCAGGTAAGACTGGTTAATAGCATGAAGTTGAGGTGACTGTCAAGTGCAGTTAGACTGCAGAGGGAGCACTGTCCTATTTGTAGTCTCTTCTTGCCTTGGGATGGTATTGTGAATAGAGGAAAATCTTAGTCTTTGTTTGAAATTTCTTGGATCTTCTTTATCTTTATTTTGGACATTGTTGAGTGTTCCTACTGCCTTCAGATTAATGTTATAAAAATAGATTGTACTCAAATTGCTAATATCTTTCAGGCTCTGTTCACAGTGTCTGGACATATTAATTGTTGAAACTCTCTGAAGCTGTACAAAAAAGGCATTCAAAGTTAGTAGTTTTTGAAACATTTTAAAAGACTGTGTCAAACAGAACAGTTTGTGGGTGACCTCAGCTCTCATTCTGAGGTTAAAGAAGATGTCAATAGACAAGAGTTTCTGACTCAGTTTAATTACCTAATTTAATCACCAATTTGGATCACTAAATTTCTGTTCTGTAGTAACTTTATGTTCTGCCAACACAGCCTCCTCCTCACTTTGTTTCTGTGAAACAGGCTGGTAGTTATCTTCTAAATGTGGCCTCTGGGAAGTGGTTATTCTTCCTGACCCGTGCAGTTGTCTGGTACAAAGTTGCCTATTTCTCATCTGTTGTGGTATATTTTTAGATGGAAACCTCTTGATTTTGGTGGACCAACATGCAGCTCATGAACGGATCCGCTTGGAGCAGCTTATTGCAGGTGAGGATTGAGGTGTTCTAGGAAAAAGAGATAATCAGTGCACAGAAAAGTACAACTGAGCTGTCTGGGATGTATGGAACCAATAGGGTTTGTATTTGTCATCTTTATTCTGATCCCTCGAAGAGTGCAGACATTCAGTATCTGCAGCAGTAATAATATTGGCAGCTGAAAATTCTTACAGCATTTCCAAAAATAGAAGATATACTCCCTACCCACAGAACTATTGAACTAAAATAGTCCTGACATAATGAAAGAGCAGGAAGACTGATAGGAAAAACAATGAAGAGGAAATAGAACAACATCAATAAGTTTATGTGGTTATACTGTGAAGAATAAGACAGGGGATGCCGAGTAAAGAGCATAATTCATTTGGTTCCTTTTTAGCTGAATACTGTGCTTAAAGCCTAAAATTTCCACAGTCTGACTGTTTGCAAAGGGATAATAGTCGTCTGTGTAAGCTCATTAGCCATTGGTTTCAGTGTTAAAAAGCACAATAGCCATCCATCAAGTACTTAAAAATCATTGACCTTCTCTTACATCAACTAACACTGCAAGTTCCTGTAGAGTGTTCCAGGAACACTGCTCCTTTTGGTCAGGTACTGAAAAAAATTAAAGACTGAACGGAGAAATGCTTAATGAATAGTATTTTAACTCCATTTATATCTGACTTTTCTGTGGAAAAATTGTTCTCTATGAGTTGAACCAAATATATCAGGGTTTTTTGCTATTTAGGGTGACTCTTTTTTGGAACTGGTGGGAAAAAACAAAGTGGCATTAACCAACCTTTCCCCAGAGACTGGATGTCTGGTTTGTGACATTCCCAGTCCTCCACAAGTTTCAAGAGAAGGCATTCTGTGGTCACTTTTTAATCCAAGCAGGGGATTACATGCCAAACCAGAGGGTCATTAAGGGTAATGCCTCCGTAAATATTTTAAGAGGAGATACTTCTGAATGTTTCATTCACAGATTCCTATGAGAAGGAAGCTGCAGCATGTGGCAAGAAGAAAATACTGTCATCCTCCATCTCCCCCCCTTTGGAGATTCAAGTTACAGAAGAGCAAAGAAGATTGCTACGGTTAGTAATGACAAATAGCTCTAAATTTTTGGGGATGGCTCTGTTGACCAGGAACATCCCTATATATTGCTGGGTTACCATGAAACTCAGGAGAGTTGATTCTTTCCTGAGCTGAGCCCAATTGGCTCTACTTATGCTGAGGAAAATAGATATGCTTCTTAGGCACGCTGTTACAACATCTCAAGACAAAACCCTGGGGTGTGCCATTTCTGTGCCTTTGCAATGTGCTCTGATTTCCCTGGGAAAGTAAATCTTCATGTGTGGGCCAGAAGACTGCCAAAGCAGCCTCCAACAGTTTCTGCTGTCTGGGGCTTAGGACTTGGGAGCACAAAGGAGTACAGTGCCCATAGCACCGACCTAGGTACTGATTTTACAGGCACTTTCTGAGAAGAGAAGGATGGGGTATGGAAAGTTTGTATTGTGAATCCTTCAAAAACACATTCCTTGTTCCTAGGTGCCTGCCAAGAGTAACTAATGAACACTGTTTCCCAAATGTTTCAGAATGGTGGCCTAGCTACTATTAGGATATTTAACTTTTGTACTGCAAGAGTTTAGGTACGGATTTATTGTTGGACTATCGCAGACCTATAGGACACTAATCAAACTTTCTTCTCCCCCAAATCCCTGTCTGTCACCTGCCACGTGCATTGTGGGTTTTTTCAGTGCATTGTTCTTAATTTTCAGATGAAGTTCTGTCAGGTCTGCCTCATTACTGGGTTTTTTTGTGTGAGTGTGATTCCTGTGGCAAGCTCAACAGCTTCTGATTCAGTCCTTATTAAGATTGTTGCCTATTATAGGGATACACTTGCTTAGTGTTGTTCATAGTTCAGTAATATTTGGATGCCTTTGTTGTTCCCACCTCTCAATGATATTCTTGCTAACATCACAATATTTGTAATGCCTCTTGTTCAGCTTTGATTTATTTTTGCACTCATCTGTGAATATCTTCCATTTCTGATATATCTGCTTTAGAGAATGGATGGCCAAAATTGAATACAATATAAGAAGTGAGAGTAACCCATTGATTGGTGCAACAGCTTTGCAGCTGTGACCATATTTTCTGTTTACGATATCCATGCCTGATATTTTGCCTGCTTTTTTGGCTACTGGTGCTTGCATGACCTGCTTGTCTGTTGATGATCATGACAAAGATACACAGAGTTGTGGGAGTTAATCTTAAAATTTTTGCTATTTTTGTAGAAGCCAGCCAAAAGTAGAAATAGATTAAATTTCTCCTGATAGTTTATTTGTCTTTAGGAGCAGTGAATTCAATTTTTCTGCCCATTTTTCATTATACCTTTTTCATTCATCCTACTGATTTCATTCATCATTTTTCTACTTGTTTTAAATTCTGATTGAGTTCAACGTTGTCTCTAGTCTCAGTTGACCTAAATAATTTTGTGTTTTCTACAAAATTGCTTGCTTGACCATGCCTCTTCTTTTTCACAACATTAATAAATTACCATGAAGATACAGACCAGGACTCGTGTTGAACACCGACCATCTATTGCCAGCATACCTTGCTTCCGTAGTCTGTAACTTGTAATAGATGTAGCTTTTCTATCCATGACAGCTTTTTGCAGTTCCTTTTTTAGCTACTTTTAAGAAGTGGCATCAAAGGCTTTTTGAAAGACCTAATAAATTCTGAGAGCTACTTTTCTTAATCAGTTAAATCACCAACATTCTACAAAAATCAGTAAGAAAGTAAATCAGAAAGGCTTGTTTTTCTTCTAAGGACACTGATTGAATATTTAGCATAGGGGGATGCCAGCTGTGATTTTCACCAAGAGGCTTACTGGTGCTGGCTTACCTTTACTAGTACTTTTGTTGTGTGACTTTGTAACTTTTCAGTATGTATTAGCAGTTCATCCCTTTGCAGTTGCCCTGTGAGACTATGATTACTAAAAAGTTATGCATTAAAAATATTATGTAAAAATCTAAATTCTGTTGTTATTGTTACTATCAGACTATGACTGTATTCTGTGGTAAAGTTCGGTGTAATGAAATAAATTAACTTTTCTAAAAGATCTTTCACTTCAGCTATGCTTGCAATTTAATAGTTCAGCTGGACCTCTGGTTCACCTGCAGCTTTGGTTCTGTTATTTGTCTTCTAAGCATTGTAGTAATGCATTGTTCTGTTGACTTTCTTGAACTTCCTTCTTTATTTTTAACCTTAATTTAAAAAAAAAAAAAAAAAAAGAAAAGCCCGATTGACTGCAGTAGCTGCTTGGATTTTGTCATTTCATTCACAATGGCCTTTTTGTCTTTCTGTGTGCTTGCTGAAGGCTATACGTGTCTTCTCTTTTTTTGGGTAGAATTTCACAAGCCATCTCCATATGGAGGCTAATAATTTTATTATTCTCATGACTGATTTTAGTAAGTTTTGATTTGCTTTTTTTTTGTGTTCAAAGAATCTTTTTTGTAGAACTAACCTTTACCACCTTTAAGTGAATATTCCCTGAATTAATAAAGTATATATTGTTACAGTTGTTTTTGTTTTGAAGATAAGTTCTCATCCGTCTGTGAAGTCTCACTTTTGTGTGTATTTTTCCATCCATAGGCTGACAGATGTCTTAATTAACTAGAGTTTGTTCTTTCTTGTATTCTCTTTGCTTAATAGGATATAAAGTTCATTAAACTGTCATAAATTTCTTATAATATTTTTTCCATTTTAAGTATTTGCTAATATGTGTCACTTGAAATCACAGTGCTTTTCGATTAGACTTAATGGTGTGTAATTTCAGTATTTGGAATGTTTGTGTGTTGAACCAGACACCTCATGCAGCTTCAGAAAAGATAGATTTATAGATTTAGACATAAAGCTTCTCTCCACATAATACAGGAACTCAGATCTTACGGTTGTGAATATGAAAAATGCACTGTTGATTGGAGCGAAAAAACACGTTTGAATGTAGGCTGAAAGGGCAAAAATACTTGGAATCTCATGATGCATGGATTTTGAGATGGGAAACTTACAGGAGTAACATAAAGAAACCTTATGCGGACTACAGAATTATTTACATATGCTATGGAGTCATAGATGCTGTGGTTGATGTCTTATTTCTGGGGTTTTTTTTCCTCAGATGCTGCTACAAAAATTTGGAGTACTTGGGTCTTGAATTATCATTTCCTGAGACAAACAGCTCCTCGATTCTTGTGAGGAAAGTGCCAATGTGTTTTATAGAAAGAGAAGCCAATGAATTACGACGGAAAAGACAACCTATCACTAAAAGTATTGTGGAGGTCTGCTGTGGATATGGGTGAAGTTGTGATACTAGGTCTTGTTCTGTGTAAATGGCCCAGGGTATTACAGGATCTCTGTTATGAGCAAGTCAGTGAAGTCCCTTGGCAAATGTGAATGCCATGCCTTTTAGTAGCTAAATAGTCCCACAACTAACATCACTGAACTATAACTGAAATGATAGGAGACTGTTTCAGACTTGGACTAGTGGAGAAGCTAAAAAAAATTGTATCTAGCAAAGGTATTTCAACAGTTTGCTGCACAGGCATGCTTGAATGAACAGTAAATGCTTGAAGGAACAGAAAAATTATTAAATGAAGGAACAGTAAAATGAATAAATCCTAACAAATATTATGTATCAGCAGTATTAAAGTTGTTTTCATGAAATCTCTACATTGGCAGTGCAGCTTTCTAAAAACCACTGTTCCAGATGTTCTGCAGTTTGAGGGAGAAATTCCTGAAGTGATTACTTGCAGTTTCCACTGTAAACAGTTCTCCACAATCACAACTGCTCTTAAACTCCTTAAAAATTGTTTCTCGAGTACCACATTCAGGCATTACGCTGAGTCATGATTCAGTCCAGTATTGCCATACATCTCTTTTGATATGAAAAGAAGAAACAGAGAAGATGATTCATTTGATTAAATTTTCCTTTCCAAAATTGCTATAATCAAGAAGCACTCAAAATGCACTCTCCTGATGTGATTTGGGAGCCAAGAGCACTAAAAGTAGTGGAGGTGGGGATCAGGTCTGTGGGTCACACGCACTCATTCTTAGCTGATGCCTCAAGATCTTACGAGCATTTTGGCAGACCTGTTCTGCAGTCCTTTTTATTTTATTCAGGCCTGGTAGCACCTATTCAGGATTGGTTATGAATTCGTTGCATTTTAGACATCAGAAGTGAAATCCACATGACCCAGTTATTATCCAAAGAAGAAAGGGCAGCTATTCAAAGATAAGATGCATTCATGGTACTCTGAGGTATGAGTTCCATTATACCCATTCTGCAGATTGGAAACTGATGCAGAGAGAAACCGAATGATTAGTCTAAAGTCTGATGAGGTACTTGTGAGAGGTCAGGACTTTCACCTAGATCTTTCACACTGTGGTTGACCTACTACCAACAACATCACTTTTCCTGGTTCTGGCAGTTACACAGTAAATTACACACAGATGTGAACAAAGTAGGGTAGGGGGATGAAAGGGAGAAACAGCAACTGATGACATTACCTTTTTTCTTTCCAGGAGCTTATTCAAGAACAAGTTGAGGTGAGTTGCTGGCTGCTTCTAAAGTTGACTGTAACAATCCAAAGCTTACTGTGTGAACCAAAGGGAATATGTTAAGCATTAGAGAGTGGACTAGCTAATCCACTAGTGTTACCTCATTTTTAGTTTCCTTTGTGTTACAGTTCTTCTTTTTTCTGATATTAAATGGAAAGTAAGATGATGTTCCCTTACTGCTTTTAGCTAGTGCAGACCACAAGAGGAGGAGCACGAGGGACGCTGCCTCTGACATTTCTGAAGGTGTTAGCTTCCCAGGCCTGTCATGGTAGGGAAACTGTACTTTTCTTTCATTCTTTTTCATTTTGGGGCATTTTTTTAAAACCTTTCTTTCCCGACACAACATCTTCCCTGGGGCAGTGTTTGGATGTGTTTGCCGTTGTTACAGGACTGTGTATTTCTTAGGGATGAGGAGATAACAGTCATGGACAGCACTGAGGGATAAGCAATACTCCCCCAATTGATTCATGTATGGGCCTAACATACTTTTCAATCTTGACATGAAACATAAGGTTCTGAGATGCATTCATCTGTGTGAGCTCTAAACCATTCTAATAATAGCTCTTTGAAGGGCCAAGGGGGGAGGTGGTAGAATCTGCTTGAAAGCAAGCAAGAAGGAATACTTAGCCACTCTTCCCAAATTTTTTATTTCCTATAAGTATCAAAAAGGCTAGTTTAAGTGTGCCTGCAACATTTCAAGTATTTTTGGAAGGAGTGCAGTAAAAATTTACGTCTTCTCAGGGACTGTCACTTTCCAGAACCTGGCAACGGCCTTACAGGTGTAGACTGCAGTAGCTCCATTCTCTTGTTACAGTTCCTGTGCCATATACAATATCAACAAGATGACATTGAAGGGCCAAACATGAACCAGAAGCATCTGTTTTCTCAGGAGTGTCACTGCATTTACAATTGGCAGTCAGTATGTTTTAGATTTTTTATATCTAAAAATGTCCCACGGCTGAAAGGCAGATGGCCTTGTGCATATGTGAAGACTAAAGTTTGCAAACACCTCTGAAATAACTTCCTAATGTTCTGCTTGAATTTCCTCTGAATGACTTCAAGTGCTCACTTGTGAGAAAGGACTTAGTGGCAGGGCTAGCGTTTGGTCTTGTAAGTGATACCTGTCAGTGGCAGCCACATAGAACCACTAAAGCCTATGAAACTGATATTAGCTGTTGTCTTGGTTTAATACTTTTTGGTTTGTGAACCGGTTGCATCTTCAGCAGTAACACATAGTCACAAAGCAAAAAAGCCCATTTGCCTCTTGCAGCGTCACCTGGAAACTCAAAACCTAATAATCTTACCATCCATCAGACTTGGGTTATGTGAAAGCTTAAGCCATGGAAAGCTGATCCTTGTGTAGCAGGCTATTTAACTGAGCTAAGCCCCAAGTCTGCCACATTGCAGCCTTTGGGTTGCTTTTGCAGCCTCTCAGCTCATCTTTGGGACATGCCCTGTTTTCAGTGAAAAGCACAGCTCTAGAGGGAGGTGGAATCCTCTTTGGGGCAGGTGCAAGAATTTGTATCTCTTTTTCAGGAGCTATTAAGTTTAATGAGCAGTTGACTTTGGAGGAGAGCTGCAGACTTATTGAAGCTTTGTCATCTTGCAAGCTGCCCTTCCAGTGTGCTCATGGAAGACCTTCCATGCTGCCTCTTGCAGACGTAGACCATCTACAGCAGGAAAAACAGGTACTGTGTGGGACACACCTCTGGTAATCTGGGCTCTGGATTATCAGAGGCACATCATGTATGTGTATTAGAACTAGAATGGGCCACTGGCTTTATATTACTTTTTACATATTGTTACCAATAAATTGAAACTTGAGAACATAAGCCATCTGTCCTGTAAACACTTCAGCAAGGATCTTACCATATATTACTTGAATGGTCACATTGACTTGAATAGTGTCCTAAAGATTAAGCATACATTTAAAGTGTTTGCAGTTTTTAAGTGTAAAACCTGGAAAACATGGAAATTCTGAAATTCTACTAGTGGCAAAGATGCTGATTTAACAGATACTTACTTTCCCAAAGTCTAAGATGCTATAAAATGGGGGAAAAGCAAAGGAAGAGAAACTTGTAATTTATTAATAAATCATAGAATAGTTTGGGCTGGAAGGGACCTTAAAGATCATCTAGTTCAAACCCCTCCTGCCATCAGTAGGAACACCTTCCACTAGACCAGGTTACATTTAAATTACATTTAAACCAGATTACATTTAAATTTAAAACAAAACCATTACTCCTCCCTTTTGCTATTGTTATTAAATTGGATTCTGTTGAAAGTCAGGTGGGACTTTGACTTAGATATTAAAAGAACATGGGAATGACTGTTTTAGGGCAGAATATGGAAACACTGAAGCTTATTTACTCATTTATGATTTGTGCTTCTTAATTTTTCTCCCTCCAGCCTAAACCCAATTTGACTAGACTGAGGAAGATGGCACGAGCATGGCAGCTATTTGGTAAAAAAAAAGACACTATTCAAGAATGTTAAGACTGTAAGCTGCAACCACTAGAAGTGTTGGTATGACCCATGAGCCCTGTTGTTACACCACAACACCCTGTGCAGAGCCACGTTCTGAGCCAGCACAGTCACCAAAGTTCTCCTCGTGGTACTGACCTAAGAAGCAGAGACCAGTCAGGAAAACATGGCAAGAGGAGCCCACCCTTGTAGCTTGGAGAAGCATCTTCAACATTAAGGAATTGCACTGTTAGTCTGGGCCCTATGTCAGTGCTTGACTATTTGGTGCAAAGCGTTGCAGCCACTCGCCGTTACTAAAGCAAAGCACTTTTTTTCTGCAAGCACAGCATAATTCTGCATAATAGAGAGGGAAATTTTAATTCGTATATTTTATAGTGCTTTGAAAATTAAAAGGTATTTCTTAATAAAGTTAACACTAAACTCATTCCTTGTGCTCATGGTATTACTTGGAATGAGGACCAACCAGCTTCATAGTATATATACACCAACTTAGAATCAAAAAACATTTAACTAAGCAATGAATGACACATCCTGCTACTTTCTCCAGCTCCTTGCAGTTTGTGTTCTTGAATGAGAAATTTCTAAGTCCCTGTATAGCCCCACAGAAATAGCTAAATAGTTGCATACCTATTCTGAAGACAACTGCTCATGGATTCCTACTCCTACCACATTCGCATGTGAAAGCACAACAAAAGCATGTTACTGCATCATGTAGTGAGTGCAGGTAAAATTCCTGCTAGTTAAAGAAACAAAACAACTGCATATGGAAAATGTGCTCAACAGTGAGATCACTGCAAACAGCCTTTATTGCAGCACACTGAAGTAACAGCTTATCTGCCCCAGTAACACATATGCCTTGCCCTTTTAAAATCAAAGTGGGTTAGCAGCTCCACCTGCTTTCTGACACAGCACAGAGATGAAAACCTGTACAAGAGCTCTGCCTTCTGTTGCTTTTCGGTCGGAAAGACATTGCTGAGCAAATTCTCCACTGGCTCCCCACAGCAACCTGTCTTTGCAACGTACCCTTTAATTAGCTGTTGTATCTTTTTAAAGAGAAAGATGGGAAGAGTCTGAATAGTGGTGTGATTCACGATATTAGAGTTCATAGTCATCTGGATGGTACAGCTCGCTCATGAGGCGGTAGATGTAGGAAGGTGCATTACCCCCAATGTTAGATATGAAGAGAGTAATGAGTTCTGGAGGGACATAGTCGAACACTGGGCAGTGAACATTGATCTTTGCCAGGATCTCCCCTGTAAAGTGAACAGCATCAATATCAGTCAAAGCAATTCAGTGTATTTAGCCTTCTGCACATCTTCCTGAGCCCCTAAACAAACCCACTATGCACATGCCACCCTGAAGTCAGTACTGGAACATCCTGAATACTTTCTAACTTCACTGATGTCACTGAATTACAAGTATACAGCAATCTTAAATGAACGGCAGAACTCTTTCTCGTTGTTTTTGCTGATAGAAACCCTAGCTCTCCTCTCATGTAGATTTAATAATTGCCAAAAAACCCCCTAACAATATGTAATACAAGAATCCTGATACTGCTGAAGTTATTTAAAGAAATGCTCAGAAGGCCAAAACTAAAAACTGGTGCCAGGCCTGGTATCTTCATTTCAAAAGTCTGTCACATAGAAATGGGGCTTTGAAAGAGACTTTGCTATCTGAAAATGGTCTTGGGTGATGATGCCTTTCCAAAGATGGTGCTTATGTGGGAAGCTCATTGCAGAGATACTGTGTTTCAATGGGTGTCTCATGTACCAAAAAGTTTCAAGAAGTTATATGAAGCAAGTGAAGCTGCTCTTGGTGTTGGGCATCTGCCCTGTCCAACAGGAAACTGCCACCTACCTGGCATCATTATCACCATCTTAAAATAAAACACTATTTCAGAGCAGAATCAAAATTGCAAAGACAGTGTTTAAAAGAAATCCTTTTTCCGTACTTTATGTAATAGATGCTTATAAAATTGGATGGTTCACAGCACTTTCTTCTTCAAAAGGAAATAGGAAAGGATTTTCTGTCTTGGGTTATAGGACAGTCTGACATTTTTTATGTGAGTTATTAAAAAAAGAAAAAAGATAGACTGAACCAGCTTAACCAGATGTATAAAGGAGAACCAGTACCTTCTGTGAATGGCAGCACCTCCTGTGGTGACACAAACTTGTGGAATGAATCTTCTTCATTAAGGAACTAAATGAGAAAGAGTACAGGAAGGTCAGGAAAGAAACCCCTACCTGATTATCCTAGTGAAAACGGATGCTGGCACTGGAAGAAACTAACAAAGAGGAAGATGACTTGCCAGCTGATATATTACCACTGTTTACAAAAATTACATAGTGCCTAGAGGTGACACCTAGAGGTGTCTAGAACCTTTCACATTTACAGGTGAAAGGTTTTTTCTCAAAGCTTTTAGAGCCTTCTATGAAGTGGCTGCCCTTATCAAAGCCTAGTGAACTGGAGCACTGACTTCCTCAGCCTGCAACTTCATGCAACAATACTGGAAAGGTACTGAGTGTATGAAACAGTTTTAAGCATCTCATTCTACATCCTCCACCTTTCAACATTAATGGTATAAATTGAAATCTGTTGTAGTTGAGAAAAAGTAAGTATGGTGATGTCAGTCTCTAACAGGCAGTGGTCTACATCCTTATATCCCATGTACTGCTTTGCACATGTGGCAGAGGATGGTGCTTCAAGGAGATCCTGAGGTATGTCAGATTTGGGCGAGGATCTCCCATCTGAAGTAACAGCACCAGATGGGGGAGATGGCTCATTTATCAACCTTGCCTTGGAACAGATGGTGCTCTTCACCCTAACCTCCCACAAGTAAAAGCCCCTGCAGGTGCAGTTCCGAGGAGCTGCTGTACTTACCTGCGGTGAAAGCTTGAACATGGGGGCACATACGATGAGTGGAGTGGAGTGGTGTTTAGCTGCCAGTGCCAGAGTGTGAGTCCCACTCACAGCAATCAGGGCTCCATTGGCCAGGATTGTCTTTGTACCAATGATGACCTTAAAAGGGCAAATCAAAATTAGATAGCATGTTCCACAGCAAACTGGGGAAGGAACATTTCCTGGCTCTGACCCTGACAGATGAGCTGGAGGAGGACTGTGTCAGCACAGCCAGCCAGCCAAAGGCTGGAGTTACAAGGCAGCTGAATGCCTGATCTGTTTCATCTGGCAATGGCTCTGCACTGAGACGTTCCTCTCTAAGAGCATTACTCCAGCATGGAGAGGCCAGCATAGAGAACATCAGAAGTCAAATATATGTCCTACTGCAGAGAACACCAAGCAGAAACTGGGCTGTGGTCCCTGTTGTTCTACAAACCTACAAAGTAAGTTTTGTACAAGTGACTTGACTGCTCACTGCAAAAATTCCTTTGCAGTAAAATAGAAATAATGTAAAGCAGCTTAAAATATATAGATAAGAATTGATGTGGCTGTATTTTAGTACATTACAAGTACCTTTTTTGGTTTTTTCCACTTTGGGGTGCCAAGTTTTCATCTCTATAAAAGTGCACAACAGGTCTGTTCAAAAAGATACACCTTGGCGATTCCCTTCATCAGCCATCTTCTTTTTCAGGCAAGGGGGTGTTTCTTCCCTTTGGAAATGCTGCTTTTTGTTTCATCTTCTTTAAAAACTGAGGCTAATCCTTTGAGGCTCTCTTGTAACTGTTAGCGACTAAGCCAGAAAAACCTATCACCATGCAGTCAAGTCATCATACTGACTTGGAGTTCCACACTGAATCTCCACCCCAGCTGTGAACAGGGACTATTACAATTTCAAGTCTTCAGTGAAGAAACACAGCCATCACTGCTGGGACTTGCAGCTGATTTGAGAGACCTCAGCACCCGACCTGCCATGAACTCCTTCCTCCAGTTGAGCCCTCCTTACCTTGTTGACTCGAGACATGACAGCAAAAATAGCTGCATCACTCATGACAGTAGTTTCAATATTCTCTTTAGATAGTCGGACAGCCATTTCATGACCCTAAAAAGAGGGAGAATCAAATTGGTCCCCTGGGACATAGCAGCTGCAGTGCAACTGTAGAGGTATCAGCACTCAATTCTTGTCTGAAATGCAAAAATACCAAGCGATGGAACTCAAACACAGCGCCTCAACTGAAGGACACTGGGGTAGGATAATGAGCTGTCTCCAGTCTCTCAACTGTAGAGGAATTTCCATAATGTTCAGCTTGCTTCCAGAGACAAGATTTCAGTAAGAATGCACAGGACAACATGGTACCTGGAGAAGACAGCCAGCCTAAGCCTTACCTGGCAGAATGGCGCACACTCTGCCACGATGACCTGGAACTTCCGCTTGCGAGCAGCTTCCTTCAGGAAGGCCTCAACAGTGCGTGAGTAGCCAATGGTCATGATCACCTCATTGGAGTGGATGTGCTCCAGTGCCTGCATAGCAATGTTATCAGTGGTGCCCTCTGTAACAGAACGAAGACGTGAGTGTAAAAGCAGCCAGCAAAAGCAACACTTGTGCTGCCAGGACTGTCTTCCAACAAGATCAGTTTTCACTAAAGCAATGTTATGAGCACTGGTAGAGCAGGAGCAGCTTTTCTCACCATTCTTTTTGCCAGTGGAGAGGGACCAAGAAGCTGGCCCTTGAATGCTCCATGCTCCCTAGCTATACATAAAAATAGCTCTAGTGAAAACTCTGTCATGAGGGGAGTGGATTGTATCAGTGCTAACCCAGATAACCACTAGGCCCACAAAACTTCAACAGTTTTGTAGTTCAATAGTCAGGCAACCTGGGCCTCAAAAGGAGAGTTGGATGCCTGATCTGTCACAGCTATTGCAGAAAAAGAAAACTGAATCACGGTTCTTTGTGACAAGGGTCAGGTTATATGTGCACAGGGATTGAGTCCAACCTTGGCCTATTTTTTACACACTTCTTCAGAGAACTCGAGACTTCCCAGAAGACCAAGAGCATAGGCAAACAGCCCCCCATACTGTTCCCTCCACAATCTACCTAACTCTCAAGAGCCAAAGAGGACTTAAAATTAAGTCCTAGGAACAGCAGGGATTCAGTCCCTTAGTTCCTTCAGATTAAGCCTCCCAGATCCTTGCTGTTTTCTTTCCACTTAGAGAAGGGGGAAGCATCAGTCCCATCCCATAACAAGCTTCACTCAGAAGCAATTCAGATCCATCCTTACCCAGCTCTATTAGCATCTCATTAATAGCTTCAATAACATTAGCTCTGAGAGAGGGATAAGGGGTTCTGAAATCTTCACTCAGTCCTCCAGAAGTCAAGAGTTTGTGCAGGGAGTCTTGCTGGTCACTCTCCTCACTGCGTCCGTGAAGCCTGTGGAGAGAAGTGGCCTCTTCAGCCTCAGGAAAGAGTGCAGGGCCACAGCCAGGCTGAGCACCATCCCCACAGTGCAGTACACCTGAATGTGAAGATACAGGAAGGAAAGCCACACACAGGAGGCACACCATGCCACACCGAAGAGCTTCCCTAGCTGTCTCGGCAGAAAGACATGCAAATCTCTACCAAAAAGTACCTTCTTCAGTCACGTGCAAACACTGCTGTCTACAGACAAGGAGCAGGCTCGAGGCTACTGCTCTAGTAGGACAGACCCCGCTGGGAACAGGAGAGAACAGCCCAGAGTCAGCACAGACTGTTCTCATGCACCCACAACACATACACCAAGTGGTTCCTATAGAGGAAATATCATCAGCCACAGTGGAAACACCACACCAGTTTCCTTTGGTGTTAAACTCCCTGAACCCTTCTCTAGGAGACGTGGAAAAGGGGATGACAAAAACTAAAGGGGTTTCACAGAAGCAACTTAAAAGGGTGGTTCTGGGCTTCTAGAGATATACAAGGAGCAAGAGGGGTACTTTACCTGCCATACTCTTCACGAATGACCTTCAACACTCGTCGCACCATGTTGCCCACGGTTGTCTCTGATGGCTGGGCTGCTGTCATCCTCTGGCCCTCTGTCCGGATCAGATCCATGAGCTCCCCTGGAAGAGGGGAGGTCCTTGGATATCGCTGCCCAGAGCAAGTCCATGTGAGCATCAAACCAGTGCACCCCCCTCAACATCCCAGGGCCAGCGGCTGCTCCAGCACAAGGACAGAAGCACCGACAAACAGAATGGAGGGGAGAGCAGAGAGCCCCCTCACAGAGCAGCTCATTCCACCGGGGTGGAACGAGCAGCTCGTTCCATTCTGCAGTGGGAAGCGCTTGGACACAACTGAGACTTAGTGAAGGCCATCAGCAGAGCGTTTCGTCTTTCCTTTGAAAGAGGAAACCTTATGCTGCTGGAAAGGTCCGTGTTGGGACGGAGGCCGCCGCTAAGAAAAGAGTAAGGCTGGAGCAGGGCAGCTCCTCAGGTAATGCCGCCCGTGAGCACAGCAGGCTGGGAAGGGCTACGCTGCGGCAAGACAAGCACCGAGAATCGTCTGGTACCTGCCAGCGAGGCCTCAGCTCTCGCGCTCCGCAGCGCCAGCGACGCCACATCGGGCCTGCCCTGGCCTTGCGGATCCCCCTGCACTCGACAGCCGCGACCGGGGAGCAACTGTCCTCCCACGGCTCGCCCCGCCGCCGAGCGCCGCCGCCGCCGCGTCGCTCCCGGTGCTGGGGGAGCCGCAGCCGCCCGGGAAAAGCGCTGCGTGCGTGCGT
>WBMZ01008966.1:0-10642 GCA_013400975.1 Atrichornis clamosus
GTCAAAATCCCTGTATATAAACATCCCTCTGTGTTGGGGCTGTGTTGCCTGCCAGGGTCTCTGTGTGCACCTTGTCCCAGGGATGGCAGACAGCTCCAATCCCATCTCTGCTCCTCTTCCTTGGGCTGAGGGTGGGATGGACACTCCCTGATCTGCCTTCCACGACTTCTGCATCCCACTGTGGTGGCATTTTGCAATCATCAACCCCAGACAGGTCACAGGTCCATGTTACATCTTCCTGGTGATTTATTCAAGCAGCAGGAAGCTTTTACTACTCACCTGCTTTGTAACAGGGAGTCCTTTCCATTATTGTGGTTGTCCAGTTTAGAGTACATGAAAACCTGTTAAAGACTCACTAGACATTGAGGAAAACCAGCCTTTTCCCAAACATTTCCATTGAAAAGGAGATGGGAGGCAGCAGCCTGGTGCCAGAGGAACACAGAGGACAGAGAGCAGTGGAGCAACGAGGCTGGGAGGCTGCTCAGGGTGTGCACGTGGAATGAAATCTCCCCTCAGGATCGCTTTATGGAAGTCCTGGAGCTGCAGGAGCACTGGAGGAACTTCCAGTTCACCTCAGCTGGGAGATGGAGTGTCCAGAGCCATCTTCACCATCATTACCATCATCTCTGGGAGGGGAGTTACCCTTGGGATTCACTGGGAGCCCAGAGGCTGCTGCTTGCCCTGAGTGGGTGAATAGGCTGAGGTGGAAATGGGCCGGCAAAGGATGCTGCCCTTCCACAGGTTTCCTCAGCAAGGCTTTGGAAATCAAGATCCAGGGTTCTTGTTTGGTGATACTAATGAGGGAATTTTTCTATCAAATCACTGCTCAGCACAGCCACAGGTGGCCATGAGGGGAGGAGAAGGCCCTGGGGAGGCCTCACTGCAGCCTCTGGTACCAAAGGGGGCTTCTAAACAGGAGGAAGATAAACTTTTTACACAGGCAGAGACAGGACAAGGGTGAAAGGGTTTTAAACTGCCACAGGGCAGGGTTAGATGGGATATGGGGAAGGAATTGTTCCCTGGGAGGGTGGGCAGGCCCTGGCACAGGGTGCCCAGGGAAGCTGTGGCTGCCCCTGGATCCCTGGAAGTGTCCAAGGCCAGGTTGGACGGGGCTTGGAGCAACCTGGGATAGTGGGAGGTGTCCCTGCCCATGGCAGGGGGTGGCACTGGATGGGCTTTGAGGTCCTTCTCACAACCCAAACCATTCTGGGATCCAATGATGAAATATTCACCTTTGTTTATTTTGAATTTCTGACCTTTAATTTAATCTTTTTTTTCTGCATTTCACTTATCCATGATATCCCATGCCTGGGATGCAGGCAAGTCCTCCACACAGCTTGAGCAGAGCTGAGAGGAATCCTTGCCTCTCATGCACCTTTGATTCCCCTGGGAATGGGGTCTGGAGCTGCAGGATGTTGCTCCTCTGAGCCCCAGGCAGAGCCTCAGGAGCTGCAGGCGATGATGAGGAGGAGGCTGCTGCCCTCACAGGGGCCAAGGCTCCCTTCTGGGAAATGCAGGGGTGGGAGAAGCCCTGGTGGCATCCCTGCTGGGCTCTGAGGGACATCTCCAGGGTCTTCTACCACCTCCTCAAAGCACACGTGGAGCCTTTGCCACCCCCCCTCCAGGTCAGCCTCATCCCCAGTGGACACAGAGGATGTGGAATGTACTCATCTCCTTCCTCCCATTTTTTGGTGGGTGCTCCTCCAATCCCTCTGGTGCAGACAGTTATTATTCCTGTGCTCCTCACCCCTCCCTCCTTCAGCTCCTTCAGGTCTTCCTTTACTCCCTTTAATTTGATTTTATCCAACACTTCTAGGAAGCCTCTGAGCATCAGCAGATCCTGGTCCCTCAGTGCCAGGGAACCTTTCATTTCTGTGTCTCCTTCCTCCAACCAGACACCTTCCACTATCCCAGGGTGCTGCAAGCCCCATCCAACCTGGCCTTGGACACTTCCAGGGATCCAGAGGCAGCCACAGCTTCTCTGGGCAACCTGTGCCAGGGCCTCTCCACCCTCACAGGGCGCAATTCCGACTGTATAACCTAAATTTTCCCACTTCCAGTCTGACCAGAGACAGACATCAACAGGGGACAACTCAGCTCACTTTAGGAAATGGGATACATTTATTGTCGTCTTCTCTCCCACCACTCACGGTTTTTCCTCCTTCCAAAGGGGGGAAATATCTTTCCCTCACCCACCTCCATCCCTATCCCTCTTGTGGGCAGGAGCTTGGGAGTGGCCTTCCCTGCAGCACCACTCCTATTCCTGGGGAAGAGGAATAGGCACATCCCAGATAAATCCCCACCCTTGGAGGGCCTCATCAAAGGAAAACTAATTCAGTGAGCCCCAAAGCCCTCAAGAGCCTCCTAGCTTTCAGGTTGTTGTGAAGACAACTTTCCCTAAACACTGAAGGGGAGGTGTAAATAAACAGCCACCCAAATTTCCTTTTCCTGCTTGGCTCTTCACATTCCTGATGCTAGGAAGAGGAACAGGGATGTCTTATGGATGAGGGAGATGCGGTTTGCTCCACAGGAAAGCTCTCCAAACTGAATTAGGGCATGAATATCAAAGAGCTGGAGTTTTGCTCCGTGGTTCAGTGAGAGCTGGATGGCAGGGACACTGCAGGAATGTGGGAAGGCAGCCGGAAGGCAGCTCGGGAGCTTCTCACAGATGGGATCCAGAGCCCTTGACAGTCTCCCCAGCTGGGGTATTTTGTCCTGCAAATTTGAGACTGGAAAGGGGATGCTGGAGCCAAAACAGGCAAGGGAAAGAGGTGGGGGGGCAAAGCAGCAGCCAAAGCTCCAGAGGTGCCAGCTGAAGTGATGGAATATGGGAAAGAACTCCAGGAAGAACAAGAACAAAAGGAAGGGAAAGAACAAAAGAAAAGGGAAGAGAGAAGGTCGCAAAAAGGCAGCACCCAGCTCGATAAGCTCCTGTGGATTGGACAGGCCCTCAGCAACCCAGGGAAAGCAGTGCATGGATTCCTTCTACTCCTTTGCTTCCTCCAGGGTGGGGCACAGGCGCTTTGCTTGGAGAGTTGGCAACACCCCCCCCGTGGCATTTGGGAAAGGGGTTTGGATAGAAAATGGAGCAGAGGGGTCATTATCAGTGACTGCTGATCAGGGAGCCTCCCTGGTTTGGGGTCAGAATGGGAACAACCAGAGCAAAGGGAAAAGTTGAAACAAAGGTGTTGATGGCTGTACCAAGAGCAGAGTTTTGGGAGGAAAACATCAGGATCAAATGGTTTCTAAACAGCCTGGGAGCAATTTTTTTATCTGACTGAGCACCACAGGATGAAAAGTAGTTTATTACCTTTTCTTTGGTACCACAGGCACTGAACTGGGTTAATCACAGCTCCAGATGCAGGGCTTGATATCCCAACAGGGCAGAATTAAGGTCAGTGAAGTGTCTTGTAAACAGATCCATTTTAGCAGGTAGAAATGGGGCTGCTCTCTGGAATAGAATGATAGAAACATGGAATCATGGAATGGTTTGGGTGGCAGGGACGCTAAAGCTCATCTCATCCACCCCCTGCCACGGGCAGGGACACCTCCCACTATCCCAGGGTGCTCCAAGCCCCGTCCAACCTGGCCTTGGACACTTCCAGGGATCCAGGGGCAGCCACAGCTGCTCTGGGCACCCTGTGCCAGGGCCTCCCCACCCTCCCAGGGAGGAATTTCTACTGAATAACCCCCTAAATTTCCCCAGTTTCAGTTTGACCAGAGATGGACATCCACAGGGGACAACTCAGCTCAGTTTAGGAAATGGGGCACAATTACATCCAGGGTAATGAAGTGCATGAAACCCCCCCAGGGCAACTCCACGTTATCCTGGGTTTTCCTGTAGCCACCTCTCCCACCTGGAGACTCCACGTTATCCTGGGTTTTCCTGTAGCCACCTCTCCCACCTGGAGATCCATTTGCCCTGGATCAGCCACTGCTGACTCTTGCAGTGCTCCTGTGCCAGGCTGTGCTCGGCTTAAACCATGATGGATGGTGGAGAGAAAGGTGATGGATTAAGTATGTTAATTATACAATTACAGGGGAAGTGGAGAAGGGTGCTGGGGAAAAGTAAAATTACTTTGCAAGCTGATATCAACTCCTGGAGCAGAGGTGGGAAATGCAAAATAGGAGAGGCCTCTGCAGCAGGACTGCCCTGAAAGCTCGTCCAAGGGAATTCCAGTGGGGCTGGAGCAGGCAGAGGATGGAGAGCTGTGTATTTGTATTTTATGGCCAGGGCTGCACTGTCACTTTTATCCATCTGATCCCTGGTTCCCCTACTGAGGGGGAAGATCAGACAGGGCAGCTGCTCCGAGCACCTTCTGTGGAGGAGAACAGGAACTTTGGTTTAAACACAGAATCACAAAGGATCCTGAACGGGAACGACCCACCAGGACCATCCCTGTCCCTGCCCAGACACCCCAACAATCCCACCCTGTGCATCCCTGGGAGCGTTGTCCAAAGGCTCCGGGAGCTCTGGCAGCCTTGGGGCCGTGCCCATTCCCTGGGGAGCCTGGTCAGTGCCCAGCACCCTCTGGGGGAAGAGCCTTTCCTGATCTCCAGCCTGACCCTCCCTGGCACAGCTCCAGCCATTCCCAGGTCCTGTCCCTGTCCCAGGGAGCAGAGATGGGAGCTGCCCCTCGGGAGGAGCTGCAGCCCTGGGGAGGTCTGAGCTCAGTCTGCTCTGCTCCAGCTGGACACTTTTCTGTTCATTAAAATATAAGTGTGCAACACTCAAGCAGCCCCTTCCAGCAGATCTTGCACTCAGAAATAACCTTTGGAGCCTGAGAGCCCAGAGATTCTGGCGAGGAGCCCCCTGGGACCAGGAGTCCCCTCGGGACCAGTCTCTGCCCACCCCGGTGCCCCTTCTATTCAGCTCACGTCTGAAATTGTTGTCAGGGCTGTGCGTGCCCCAGTTTGTGTAATCAAAGCCTTCCCGAGATTTGCATCCTGGATCGCACATGCTGGGAATGAGTGGATTACATAACAGCCAGCTTTGTTTGTTTGCTTCGACTTCAGCTGCTATTTGAGAACAAACAGCAAAACTGCCCTTTTCCCCCCTAAATAGTCGGAGCAGGGTGCCCTTCCCGTTATCCTTCCCTGCCTTGCTCCAGGTGCTGCTGGGGCCCGTGAGCGGGGTCCGGAAGTGTCCCAGCCCTGCACAGAGATTACCTGTGAATTACCTGTGAATTACCTGAGAATCACCTGTGAATTACCTGTGAATTACTGTCATCAGCGAGCCCCAGCTCAGGGCTCTGCCAGGGAAACACCACTGAAAATTCCCTCGCTAATCCAGAAGACTCATCCAAAGAACACATTTACATTTCTCCACTTCCTTTTATCCCGCAGGATCCCCTCAGAGTACGGTGTTATGTTCGCATGTGCAAAGGGCTTTTATTCCCTCGTGGACTTCGTTGTACAGAGGGGGAAAAAACTCCCAAAAGATTTCACTCGCACACACGAAGTGTCCTGGGTGAAAGCACAACATGGATGGGGTGGAGCCAAAATAGTCGTGATCCCTATGGAGCTGTTGTCTATTCCCTTTGCCAAGAGTGGGGGAAGCTCAACACCATCTCCAGGCAATTGTCCCTCCTATGGATCCCTCTGCTGAGGGGAAAAGCAGGAAAACATCCCTTTGAATTGAGGGGGCACCGGGAGTCGGGTGATGCAGCTGCCTCCTCTGATGGGCAATTCCAATCTGGCAATAGGATGACTCCAGGATGTGATTTTGGGTAAAGCTCTGGGGTTAAATTCCCCCAGGAATGACCATTTGCAAGGGAATCAGGAGAAAGGGGATGTCTTTATTAAGCTGTCAGGATATTCTGTGATTCTAAGGCAAAACAAAGAAATAAATTCTCAGAGAAGGATCAAGCCAGTGGCTACTCTTCCATGCCAGAGGAAAACAAAAACACTGGCATTTACAGTGTGGCTTGAGATTCAAAATAGAAGTGGAGACATCACAAAAAAACAGTGTTATTCCAGTGGAATTGGGGCTGAAATGCCCATTTTTGCCACGTTCATTACATCGATCTGAGTATGCCTGAAGGAAAAGGGCTTGGAGGAACAGTCCCACTCTGGATAGGAAGACCAGGAAATGCAATATGTGTGTGGGACTAAACAGGAACTGTCTAATAGTAAGAGAGACAAGATAAATGCACAGAAGGCTTTTGGTGTTGAGAGTTGGGAGCCTGGGAGCCTCCTGCATGGGAGAAGGCCTGGAGGCTGCATTTTTTGGGACCATGCAATCCTGCTGGATCTGTCCTGGGAAACCTTCCCACTGTTAGAAATGGAAATTACCTTCCAATAAGAGGTGCAAAGGTAAAAACCCTACAGGGTTTTAATATATTTTTTTAGAGTAGAAGCATCTTTTTGCTCCCATAACTGGGAGTTTGATGAGCCAGGATAAAACACAGGATAACCCCCATGGAGCAGCTGTATCATGGTGTCCCTGATGGAATCCAGGGGCTTCCTAAGGGATCCCTGCCCCTCTGCACCTGCCACTGCCAGGACAAGACAAAAAAGGGTTTTCTCACCATTTTCCCTGAACATTTTCCTCACTCCCAGCCCACATGGCTGGAGCTGGCAGGGAAAATCCCTGGATGCACTGGCTGTGGTGTGTCCCTACAAACCCAGAGTCCTGGGAAGAGCAGGGCAGGGACAGGCTCACCTCCTGGGTGAGGGGGATGTGTGCTGTGAGCACAGCAAGGGGTCCCTGCTCCTCAAATCCTGCAGATCAAAGCAGGCAGGCCCTGGAATGTGACCTTTACCAGGAGCTCAGCAGCTCCAATCGATGTGTGTCGGGTGCTGGGCAGGAAAGGCGCCGGGAAGATTGGCTGGGATTGATGGGCAGCCTGTCCTTTCCGGGGAACAGGAGGGGTTGGGCTGGGAGCAGGGAGCAGGGGCCATGCCCAGGCAGGGTCTGGAGCACCGGGAATTCCCGGAACCTGCACAGGTTTAGCCTTTGCCACTGGCTCCTCATCCAGGCTTTACTAAACTGAGAGAGGAGGAAGGAGTTCAGTGCTGGGGGATCGTTTGACTGAACAAGGATTTTATCCAGGCTGGAGAGACCAATCCAAGGCAAACAGTGAGGATGAACCTGCTGCCTGTACAGGGGAAATAGATCACAAAATCATGGAGTCACGGACTGATTTGGATGGAGGGACCTTAAAGCCCATCCAGTCCCACCCCTGCCATGGGCAGGGACACCTCCTACTATCCCAGGGTGCTCCAAGCTCCGTCCAACCTGGCCTTGGACACTTCCAGAGATCCAGGGGCAGCCACAGCTTCTCTGGGCACCCTGTGCCAGGGCCCCCCCACCCTCACAGGGAACAATTCCTTCCCAATATCCCGTCTAACCCTGTGGATTTTGTCTACCTGGACTTCAGCAAAGCCTTTGACACTGTCTCCCTGGATCCTCCTGGAACAGCTGGCAGTGCACAGCCTGGACAGGGGCACCCTTGGCTGGGTTCAGAACTGGCTGGAGGCCGGGCCCAGAGAGTGGTGCTGAGTGGTGCCACATCCAGTGGCTGCCAGTCACCAGTGGTGTCCCCAGGGATCAGTGCTGGGCCCAGGCCTGTTTAACGTCTTCATTGATGGTCTGGGTGAGGGGAGTGAGTCCTCCATCAGTAAATCTGCAGATGACACCAAGCTGGGAGCGAGTGTGGATCTGCTGGAGGGTAGGAGGGCTCTGCAGAGGGACCTGGCCAGGCTGGACCCATGGGCTGAGTCCAGCAGTGTGAGGTTTAACAAGTCCCAGTGCCGGGTCCTGCACTTTGGCCACAACAACCCCTGCAGCACTACAGGCTGGGGACAGAGTGGCTGGGCAGTGACAGGCAGAAAGGACATGGGGGTGCTGATGGACAGCAGCTGGACAGGAGCCAGCAGTGTGCCCACGTGGCTAAGGAGGCCAGTGGCATCCTGGCCTGGATCAGGAACAGTGTGGCCAGCAGGAGCAGGGCAGTGACTCTTCCCCAGCACTCGGCACTGGTGAGGCCGCACCTCGAGTGCTGTGTCCAGTTCTGGGCCCTCAGTTCAGGAAGGACATTGAGATGCTGGAACTCATCCAGAGGAGGGCACAAGGCTGGTGAAGGGCCTGGAACACAAGCCCTGTGAAGAGCAGCTGAGGGAGCTGGAGTTGTTTAGCCTGGAAAAAAGGAGGCTGAGAGGAGACCTCATCACTCTCTCCAAGTACCTGAAGGGTGGCTGTAGCCAGGTGGGGGTCGGTCTCTTCTCCCAGGCAACCACTGACAGAAGGAGAGGACACAGCCTTAAGCTGCACCAGGGGTGGTTTAGGTTGGACATCAGGAAAAAGTTCTTCACTGAGAGAGTGACTGGGCACTGGAATTGTCTGCCCAGGAAGGTGGTGCAGTCACCGTCCCTGGGCGTGTTCAAAACCAGCCTGGATGTGGCAGTCAGTGCCATGGTTTAGTTGATGAGGAGGTGGTAGGTCATAGGTTGGACCTGATGATCTCAGAGGTCTTTTCCAGCCTAGTTCATTCTGTGATTATGTGATTCTCTGGCAGTGGGAAGCCATTCCCTGTGTCCTGTCCCTCCATCCCTTGTCCCAATCCCTCTCCAGCTCTCCTGGAGCCCCTTTAGGCCCTGGAAGGGGCTCTGAGGTCTCCCTGGAGCCTTCTCTTCTCCAGGTGAACACCCCCAGCTCTCCCAGCCTGGCTCCAGAGCAGAGGGGCTCCAGCCCTGGGAGCTCAGGGACTTTGTGCCCACAAACCCATTATTCCATTGCATTTTTCCATTGGCTTCTGGCATAGCCCCCTCTCCCTCTGCCCCATCCATGTCTCCTCTCCCAGCCCTACACAAATGTACCTGGAATTCTCCTTGCAGTGTCCCCTGCCCCATCCTGTTTTGCTGTAACTCCTGGGACACCTGGGACTTCTCCATCACACAAACCAAGTGGGAATTTTGTGTTAAAGCTGGGCAGGTCTTGCTTTGCTCACAGAGATCAGTGGATCTTGATTTAACAGCTCCAGTGTTCCCTGGTTTTACCCCCACTGGGCACAGAATTCCCATCCTCCTTTAGAGACCTTGCCTGGAAAATCCCACATCCAAGCAGAGCACATCCTGCTGAAGGAAGGAAAGGCTGCAGTAACTGAATTTTCTCCCTTTTTTTTCTTTAATCTCTGTGAAAATCTTCAGCTGAGTGGTCACAAAACTGGAAAACCAGGAGTTTAGACAGGGAAGCAGGAATGTGGTGCCAGCAGAGGCCTCAGGGCTGGGCTGTGTGGCCTGGGAGGTTTTTTTGAGCTGTGATATCTCAGCAGGGAGTCAGTGACAACCCTGTCAGTCTGGGATTGCCTCCCATCGACCTTCCCTGACCATTTTCCCAACAAAAGGCTTTCCTGGGACAGCCTGCACATGCGCAGTGACGGCCCCAGCTCCAGTCCCAGCTCGTATCTCCTGTTTTTATTGATAACAGCACTTGGCAGAGATAAAAGGAGATCGGATTTTTCCCGAAGAGACTCCTCAAGTGTTGGCAGCATCTCGGATTCAGAGAGAAGAATCCCAGATTCATTTCAAGATTGATTTTTTTTAATAACCCTTTTAAGTCTCCTTTTCCTTGCCTGCTATTTTCTGTACCTTGCAGATAGAGCAGGGCCACGATTTTAGCTTTTAGCCCCAACAAGCAAATCCCTAAACACCCTCTCCCAAAGTCTCCTCCCTGCTCCTTTCTTTTCCTGCCTTGATGGAAGTTACAAACACGAAACCTGGACCTTGTGGAAAGAGAAAACAAAATATCCCATGAATTATGGGAAGAATATGAAAAATTAAACCACCAGGAAACAACAGCAATAGTAGGGATGACAAGCAAGCAAATGAGAAGCATAAGCATCCCAAATTAATTTCTTGTTAGCTGCCAGCCACCCTGTCCTGCTCCATCAGAGGGACAGGGTTTCATTTTCCCTCCAACAATTCCTTCTGAGCAGCACTCCAGGATCTGATTAGGTTATCTCGGCCCGGGGACAGAAGGAAAGAGATTTTTCTTTAAAAAAAGAGGAAACAAAAGAAAAAAGAAACTTTTATTAGAGGAGCCAAGAGAAGAGCTTATCAGTCATGCCCAGCAGATTCCTGAGTCCTGCCTGAGTTATTTTCCTCCCCTTGGTGTTTGGATGTGGTGCTGGTACCTGGTCCTTCCCCCCAGGCCAGACTCCTGTCCCCAAGCCATGAGCATTCCCTGCCTGAATTCCCTCCCAGGCTCAGCCCTTGGCCACGCCGAGGCATTCCGGCTTCCTTGAGGAGCAGGCACACAGCCAGCACCTCCTGAATGATGCTCCTCAGGTGGGATTCTAAAATCCAAAGGTGGACACAGGGTAGGAATCACAGATATCTGCAGTGCCTGGTGTTCATCTGGGTGATCATTTAGGAGTTAGGGAGAGAAAGGATTGTCATGGAATCACTGAATGGATTGGCTTAAAGCCCATCCAGTGCCACCCCTGCCATGGGCAGGGACGCCTTCCACCTTGGTGCTCCAAGCCCCGTCCAACCTGGCCTTGGACACTTCCAGGGTGTTCAAGAACCATTCTCAGTGCTGGAGATCTCACTGGAGATCTCATGCTGGAGATCTCATGCTGGAGATCATGCCCTAGACCATGATTCTTTCTCTCTATCAGCACTGTGGTGGGTTTGTGTT
>WBMZ01008968.1:0-43127 GCA_013400975.1 Atrichornis clamosus
CTGAGCAGTGCATCCTGAAGGGAACTGAACAGTGCATCCTAAAGGGGAACAGAGCAGTGCATCCCACAGGTAGCTGAGCAGTGCATCCCGAAGGGAGCTGAGCAGTGCATCCTGAAGGGAGCTGAGCAGTGCATCCTGAAGGGAGCTGAGCAGTGCATCCTGAAGGGAGCTGAGCAGTGCATCCTGAAGGGAGCTGAGCAGTGCATCCTGAAGGGAGCTGAGCAGTGCATCCTGAAGGGAGCTGAGCAGTGCATCCTGAAGGGAGCTGAGCAGTGCATCCTGAAGGGAGCTGAGCAGTGCATCCCAAGGGAGTGAGCAGTGCATCCTGCCACACACAGGGCAGCAGCTGTACTGGAATGTGCAGTGCTGGCTGTGCCACCAGTATCTGCAGCCAGTGAGCATTCCTTTTCTAGCTGCCTTGGCACTGCTAACATCTGCAAGTTTAATGCACACATATAAAATTGTAAGGCTGTGCATTCTTCTGCTTCCCATGGCTGCACAGCTCTCATGCCAATCACACTCAGTTAAGGTGAAAAAATCCTAATGTTTTTATCATTTACTGAGTTTAGGATTTGTCAGAAGGAGGGAGGTACTTGTATTTTTGTTGTTTCTGCCACCAATTAAGCTTTAACATTTTTGTGTAGATAAGCTTTAACTTCTTTGTGGCTTTGATGGTTATTTAAGTAGTGAGAGTGGAGACCTAATAGCCACATTCCAGCATCTGAAGGGACCTACAGGGAAGCTGGAGAGGGACTCTTCGCGGGGAACTGTAGTGACAGGACAGGGAGCAATGGGTACAAAATGAAAGAGGGGAAACGCAGGTTAGATTTAGGAAGAAATGTGTTACTGTGAGTGTGGTGAGACAGTGGAACAGGTTGCTCAGGGAGGTAATCTCAAAAAAACCCCACAAGGTTGACTTGAGACTTCAGCAGCAGATCTGCATCATTCCACCAAGTCACAGTAGGGTTAGTTTGTTTATGTCGTATCGAATTGTGTGTGATTAAGGAAGGGCAGCATACAAGGTGGTCTGTCCTAACAAATGGCCTCAGATCATATTTATAGTTTTAAAACCTCTGCAGCCCAATGAGAAATAAGGGATTGGTTTAAAGCACGTAAGAGCAGTGTGTTCATGATAATTCTGTGTCCACTATAGGACATCAAGCTGTCCTTGCTTGATTTCTATTAAATGTTCTCCAGTAATGAGATCGTCAAAGCTCTTCATGCAAATCCTACCCGCACTAACACTGGGAGCAGGTGCCAAGCTTCAAGTACTGTACAGACACTGCTTGCCCTGCTTCATTTTATTTTCATTCTTTCATGCCAATATATCAGCAATTCTTATAAGAAAACCCTGTAGTTTACTCCAGATTTAACTTTCTAAAGGGTTTTTCATTTCCTTTCTTTTCAATATAAGTTTGAAATATCCTGTCTAGAAATAGCAGTACTGCTGGTATTTCACTCTACCGAACTATTGTTTTCATTTTGAGAGTCGTCTTTTCCTTTCTTCTGAAATAAGACCTAGACTAAATACCAAAATTCTTTCACTGCATATTATGGCTGAGTGCACTAAAATATAAAAACCTTGATTTAAGGTTCTTTGAATTCAAAGATCGTAGGCAAGTGTTCATTTGAAGGTTCAGTGGCATTTTGAAATGAGAACATCATATATAAAGATGTCAGAGATGGAGCCTCCCACAGTGAGGTTGAAAGAAGAAGAACAGAATGAGTAGAAGAGTTTCTATGTTCCAAGGAATTTTAACATCTCATTACTTGAGATTACCGTACATATAATTTTCCAATATTTTGTATTATAGACTTTGAATGTATTGGTTAAAATTACTTCATGCCTGGCATCAATTTAGTCTTATTCATTATCTCCCTTAAATAAAACCTTAAAAATAGCTGGTTTCAGTGAGTGAGCAATTTTCTGATAGGTGCAGATTCTTCAACATTTCTGAAGTGAACTTGTAAATGAAAACAGACTAGGAGGTAGCAGTCCTTGAGAATTTCTTGAGCAGCCTGGTATTACAATAATTCAATTAGTTATCAGTTTTACTAAATTTTTAATTTATCATTTGTAACATATTTTATTGCATCTCAGATTTTCATAATCCTACAGTTAAAGCCCTTGCCACCTGAGTGAGTGATGCTGAATTTCTTGCTTGACTTTCTAATGACAATCTTTGTGATATTATAATTGGATACATGTAGTCAGTACTTTGGTCAGGGTCCATATGTTTTTGGTACTCTAAAACGTGGGGTGGAACTGTGGTTGCCTGAGGTAGGGCTGGATTTTGAGCACCAGTGGAAGCATCTCTATATTTGCTCCAGCAGCTACCTTGAGCCACACCCAGGAGTGACACTGAGATCATCAATGGCCTCATCAGCCACACCTCATCCTAAAATTTGTGTCCACTTCTTCTTCTCACTTCTGTGACACAGCTGTAATCGGCCTGAAAACAAATGCGATATTAAATGAATGCTTGACTATATATTTCCTTCAATATCTCAAGTTTTTTAAAACATCCATTAAAACATGTACCATATGCTTTCTATCTTTGTACCAGTGGCTTAAAATTGCAAAACTTGTGACCTTTAAAAGTAGAAAGCAACTTCTATGGCATTTCTAGATGTCTAAATTAGATAAATATTACGTAAATATATAAAATCTTAGAACTGGTTGTCATATAATCGCATATGCAAAATACCTATTGAAAGTACCAAATAAATAACTACATACATTTATTTAAATACATCCATCATGTACTATGTAACCTTTCTTGTATTTGAAAGAACTTATAAAATAATTAGTTAAACCCATTGGTGCCTCCCTTCTGACAGTGAAATTCAGTATTCCAGTTGGTTTACATCACTATTTCTATTTCTTACTCTATTTGGGGTTGTTTCCTAATGCTTGAGAGACATTTTCATTTCTAGATACACCAGAATACCACTCCATGTCTGTTGCAAGATGGTGCTTGGAGCTAAATGGAGAAGCAAAAGGGACGAAGGAGGTCTTAGAAAAGAGAATTGCCTTCCATTTTCCTCCATTTTCTGTTGGGGTAGACAGAGATGATATTCTATGAAGGGTCTCAGGGAGAGTTTCCTTCTCTGAAGCACTGGAACTAGCTCCCTAGAAAGTAATTATGTTGCCTCATCCCAAAGAGATTTTAAGGACAGACTCAGTAATGTCTGTCTTTGTCAGGAGTACAGGTGAGATCCTCCCACTTTGCAAGATGTGGAATAGAGAGGAGGCCCTTAGAGATAATGGTCCCTTTGGCACAGTGAGAAATTTGGTGTCTGGTAATATATTAGAAATTTTGAGTGTTGATACTAAACTGTCAGTTCAAAAACATTTGGGAAGCCTTGCTCTCAATGATACTTCCAGCTCACCATTTCTGCCACGTTTTGATGCCTGCCTGGGCTAGTTCAGATAATTTAGAGTGGCACTAGTGTGAGACACCAGCTCTGTTCACACAGAGATCCTCCCCTTCCCCTTTCTTGGAGGAAGCAGGGGTTGGATAGATGGGCTCTTTGCTTTCTCAGGTGAAAGGTGGGTGACAAAAAGAGGATCCTTCCTTCCAGCTCATTGGGAAACACCACAGCACCTGACTGGCCTCTGAGGAAAGCTCCCTCACCAGGGGATGTCCCATACCTTGGGAACAGGTGGATCACAGCAAATGGAGCACCCAGGGCACGGCAGAATTCCCTCTGCCAGCCTGTTCTTCCCGCTTGGGGGGAGGCCTGTGCTCTGCAGGAGAAGGAGCTGTGCTGGGACCCCTCCACAGCTCTGCAGCATGCCAGACCCGAGTGAAGAAACGAGGGGATAGAAGCTTCCTATTTAAAAGAAAATTCAGTGGAAAATTCTGTCAGAGAAAGAAATAAAATAATCAGATCCAAAAGAGAAATGCAATCTGAACTAGTGAGAATGGATTGAAATTGCTAGTGAGTGGTTTAGTCTCAGACAGACCCACAAAAACTCACACCTTGGCACCTGAAAGCTGAGATAGTGACTCATAAGAGTGCAAAGCTAATGAAAAAATGCAGCCTTTCCAAACCGGTAACATTTCAAAACCTTCTCCTGTCTTGTACAGTACTTTATTCCTTCTTCTCTTCTACTAGCTTCTGAAATTAGTTTTGCTTGTTATCATAGGCAGCTTTGCCAGTTCTTACAATTTTATCGTGAACTTCGAGGTATTTGATGCTTTATTTAAACCCTCAGCTCCTGAAAATGCAAAAAGAATTTTTTTAAAGGTAAAACAAAACTTTCTAGGTCTCATGATTATGTAGGAAGCTTGAAAGTGTGATCCCAAAAATATACCTTAAGACTTAATCCCTCAACGTTCAGAAGTCATCATGTGAATACAAAGAACCCAAGTGTGCTGGGGATTTCAATTTCTTGTTTCTTGGAGTTTTTTTCTAATCTCATAGATATTATGCCTTTTTTCAGAATTTTGGGAAATCCAATTGATGATCTGTCAAAGTTTGGAGCAGTACATGAGGGTTATAATATTTCTACTAGAGCTTCAAGCCCTGGTGAAAAGAGAGGACAGGGACTTCTCCCTGGAAACCAGTGGTAAGACATTTGGCACCTCATGGCTAAATCTCTCTAAGCAAAGAAAAAGAACCCCAGAAAAATAAACTAAAAACCATATAGCAATTACTTCTTAAAAGTTGCCATTTGTTTTAGATGCCTACAGTATTTTCCACTTAAGACCACGTGCTAGGATCTCCTATATTTGGAAGGAGCTTGACAAAAAGTTTATTTGATATTTTAAAATCTTTGGATTGTTTGATAACTGGAAAATGCAGATTTTTGCTGATGTGTGAAAATGAGTAACAGAATTATTTGCCATGATTACATTTTCATACATTCTTACAATAAAAATCATATGCCTTTTTTAATTCTTTCTTTTCCAACTTGCCTTTGCGTCCTGGCCCATTCTTGAAAATTCTGTTGCTGTGTTTGGAGAGGACAGGAACAGAACCCAGATTTTCAGATATCCTTTAAGCAAGTTACTTTTCTAGCCCTTTTCCTCACAAAGATAACTTTGAAGATCCTTACTAAAACTAATTGAGAAGGTTGAAAGCTCGCCTCAGATTTTTCCCCCTCCTAAAGCTTATTCCGAAGCCCCCTAGGACTGGGTTGTGGGGTCTGTGGGCTGCTCAAATCGAAGGCCAAATCCTCAGAGGTGCTGAGCAGCTCCAGCTACAGATTTGGCTTCTTGTTAGTAGTGGCTTCCAGCAACATCTGCAGCTCCTACAGGGATCAAGACTTAGTGGCTCTTTGCAGCTCCCAACAGGCATTTGTTCAGGGCTGATACATTTTCATACTTCAGTCTCACTTGCAGTAGGATGTTTTCAAAAGCCCGTCTAGTGTGCAATAACTTTGCATATTGCTAGAGATCCTTCTCATGCAGCTGAATGTGGTGAGGAATCAGGGGTTTGTGCAGTCAGTTAAAGCACCCGATTCTGTTTGCAGTCTCCTCTTGACAGTTCACTTGCTTGGACAGGAATGTGCTTTGGGGAACCTTAAGCCTAAATTATTTCCCAGTTTGACGTCTCCTCTCCAGTAGTAAACACAGTTTCACTTGAAGTTGTTGGCAGTATGATCCAGCACCCCTTTCCCCCCCCGTCCTTGTCAAAATCACCTCTCTAAATGCTTTAGTCATTACATTTTCATTGTCTTGAATATATGTGCTGAGGAAAGCGGGCTCCCAACATTATGAATGTTGCTTTCAGTCTGCTTAGCATGTCATTTGACTGTCACAGACAGGACTTTCCCCTCTCCCTCAGATGTTTTCTACTGAGAAACTTGATTCCAGTTTCTGTTTTCTGATCCACATCCAAATATTCTCCTTTTTATATCTCCTTCTTTTAGTGAAATCTATAAAAACGTTGCTGAAGCGAAGGATCAAATGCTGTAACTGGAGATACCAATAATTACCCAAACTTATATCAAGCTGACTGGAGAAGCAACATGCCGTTTCTAACATAGAGGCTTACATAGAAAAGGTGATCTGAATAACAATAATGTAATATATTGGATTTATGTAGTTATTTTGGCGAACATAAATCAAAGTTTTCTAAGCTGAATCATTAACTCTTTTACAGATGAAGACATAAAGTTGAAGTGAGCTGCCCAGGTTTGTGGTGCAGGTATGTGGTTCAACTCAGAACAGTCCAGTGAATTGTCTGGAGAGCTGTTTTGGCTCCCTTATTATTTACCTTAGAAGTCTTCAAACAGTAAAATGAAAGAGAAGGGGACATGAGAGGAAATTAAACCATATAAAGACAACTAGTCAGCCAACTCTTCCTCCTCAAAAACACAAAATAAAAGTTTCATTCAATACCAACAAACCCAGATGTCACCAATTAAGAGCAAAACTAGAAACAGACAATTCAGGCCTTTTGTTGTTGTTTTCAAAAGTGGCTTTTCTATTGAAGCCATATACATACATATGATGCAGATCAGACTAATAACACACACTTCCAACTTCTAGTCTTTCCTTGTGATAGCACTCAGTTCTGTGTTTGCCAAACAAAAGCTTAATACAAATAAAAATCAGAATACAGAATGACAAATTCCAGCACTAAAAAAACTGAATAAACCAAGAAATCATATTCCATCTCCTGATTTCCAATAATGGTGCTGTAGATAAAGAAGTAAACAAGATAAGAAATATTTCCACTTGTTTCCATTAGTACTTGACACTCAGGTGTTTAACTCTTTTCAAAATACTAAGAGATAATTAGGCCATTTTTGTGTAGAGTGTTCGTATGGCTCTTTCATTTCTCTCCTTGCAAATCTCTCCAAGTGCTCTCCTGTGTGACTTGGGGAAAGCAGCATGCACAGAGCTTTCCTGGCTTTCTCTGGAAAGAGCTGGGCCTGAACGCAAGAAGCAACTTAAAATGTAGCAAAGTTGGCTATTCGGTGCACGATTTGTAGGATGGGCTCTGGACTGGAAGCTGAAGTTTGCTGTAGGCTTGTAGTCTGCATGAAGAGCACATGGGCAAAGATGGTTCACAGGAGCTACAGACACTCCCTGGCTGCACGGAGTCATCTGGAGGAGGCTGAGGCCAGCCAGGAAAGTGCTGAGGTGAGGAATGTTGGTAATGACCCTGCCAGGCTGGTGATCCAGAGGAAAATTTATGGGGTAGGGTTGTATGTGTCATTTTTCTGTGACATTTGTCCCATTACATAGCAAGATCACAAGGTTTGGGCCGGGGAAGCGAGGCTCTCTTCACAGCAACAGCCTGCAACTTAGTTCAGGCTTAGGTGTGGTGTGAAACTCTACCCCTACGCTTCAGAACCCTCCTTCTCTGGCAGCAGTGTAGGTGCACTGGAGTTCCATCAGGGTAAATTATGCATATCTGGTCCTGGGGAAGGGGGACTGGTTCCTGGCACTCAGACGTGATGAAACACACTTACAGCACGTGTGTGGTAAAGCGTGGCATCAAACACCCCTTCACACACTCTACCCCTGGACTGGCATTATGGCAGTGTTCACTCAGGGTCATCCCTCCTTTCCAAAAATAAACCTGGGACTGATTATAGAGAGCTTTGCATCACAATCATGTGAAACTCGTGGGTTTGAGTCCAGAGGAAACGTGGGAGTTTCTTGTTATGATTTTAAGTTCACTTGAATTTGAAACCCAGGATGAGACTTGAGGAGGGAAGGACTGAACACAGAGGGACCCACAGGAAAGAACATATTCAAACCAACCCTTGTGAAATGCAGCTGCCAGTGGCTTTACAAGAAATCCTCACTCAAAAAATCAAAACAAATCAAAGCACATTCCTCTCTCTTAAAAGTCCGACTCTTAATGCTACCAAATATCCCTCTTTCCACTCTGGGCAATACCATTTGTTTGGGAAAACAAAAAAAAACCCAAAAAACCAAACAAAAAAAAGAAAATGCATAATATGTTGCCCAATGTCCCTATAGCAGCTCTAAAAAGCAGAGGAAAAGTATGTTTTAATTAATTTATAAACAAGAGATTATTTCCTGCACTGCCAGCAAAAATCCTGTTTGCCGACAAGGTTCTGGCTTCAAACATTATCAGCAACTGGCAGGATGAGTCCTTTTATGTAAATGAATTCATTATTATTAATTTCTGCTGGTGCTGAACGATTTATGAACTGCTTTTCGAATATGGAAAAGTGGTTCATGAATCAGAGGGGAAAAAATGTTCAAAAAGTCCTGGGTCGATAAATAACAGTAGTCATTCATGAATCCCGCCCATGGTGTCTTTTATCTTCAGTAGGGAGAAGATCAAAATGATAAAATAGTAATGTGCCAACAAAAAAGGATTGAATGGGCAGAGACTAGTAACATTGTCCTCTTCGAGCCTTAATGGGCAGGGATGAATGGTGACAGACGATCCTTCACTGGCAGGCAGCTGTACACCGTGATTCTCCCAAGGTGAAATGTTCCCTTTCCATGCCGCACAGAGGCAGAATAAGAGGGAGCTGCTGAGCAGAGCCCCACCTGTCCCCCTGCCCCACAAACATGCACAAGCTGTGGTCCAGGGATGGGGCTTTGCCTTCGTAGCTGCTTCTCAAGGAATACAAGCCTGCCCTGCACAGACACTGCACTTGCAAAACTCCCCAGCAGCCTCCTGCTTCCCCCACATCCTTTGCTCCTCGTTGCTGATGGTCTTCCTGGAACTGGAATGGCACCCAGGTCTTCTCTACAAGGGAGTGCAGCACCAGCTGCATTTTAAAGGCTCTCATTTTAAGATGAAGGGAGATGAAAAGTACTTGATTGAAAGTGAGAAATCTGGCAGCTGTTCACCCCTGTTTTCTGAGCATGCCACCAGCCCTCAGAAGATTAGAGCCTTCAGGATAGCACAGTGCATGCAACAATTTACATTGGCCTTGCTTAATGCAGACATAGTTTTTCATCTGTAGTTGAAGAAATCAGGCTGAAACTCAAAATATTGTGTGCACCAGGACTGAGTTATGGTCATAGAAGTGGTATTTTCTCCTTTAGAAACTTCTCTGGTATACAAGTCACCACAAAAAAATTGGGCCAAATTTATCTCCAATGTAATTTCATTAAAATCACAAAGTTGTGCCCAGAATGAGTTTAGCCCATTATTATTTTAATGTTAAATATAGGGCAATTCTATAAAAGTGGAGAGGACCGTAAAAAAAATCTGTTCCCTTAGTAGTTTTTATTTCTACAGTTTTGATATATGAAGAAAGTACCACTGCATATCATGATTGTTTACTCTTAAATAGCTTTGTTCATCTAAGAACATCAAAATCTTTTCAGGCATTAGTCACAACATCCTGTGTGTATGAGGAATTCTATTAGCACTAAAGATGAGGTAAATGAAGGAAAAGTTACATGCACAAGGTCTTGAAAAGATTTTGACAGACTCAGTAGGCAATCCAGAATAATTGATGACTTTTCCTATGGAACCAATAGTCAAAAGTACCTTCCAGCAGAGGAAAATAAATGACAGACTAGTAGCTGGGTTTTAGCCTTATTCTTATGCATCATTCAAGCTAATATTTTGACCATTTTCTTTATTTCAGATTGCCACAGGACAAAATCCAATGCTTCTGAGCTCAGCAATGAAGTTTTAATCACCCCAATATACATCTTTCCACGATATATATTTTTCTGTCTACCAAAGACATAATGGCTGCTCCTTTTATGGGAAACCAGGATTTAATCCAGTAAGTCTGTGAGAATCAATATTCTTGTGAAATGACACCATGTTGAAGTTATTTTATGTTATGTTGATGGTTAGCTAATTTTGTAATGGAGACATTTCTTCTAGAAGCAGACATAGTATAATTTAGTGGTAAAAACGTCAATCACAAGGGGTTGAACACTTATGTCAGGGCAGGAAGAGGGCAGATTTATTGATGGAAATGTATCTATATACTCTTTGTGGCACTTTAACCCGAAATATCCATTTTGGTTATAATTTTGTTTTGTGAAAATGACATCAACTGCAATCACTAATGTAAAAGTGACACTGGAATGCTTTGTTCCAGAGGCCTGATTTAAAAGTCTTGCTGCTGTTTGTTATAGTAACAGCTGCTCAATAGCAAGGAATTAAGGTACTCATTTAACTGCTCCTTTTCTCTGTCTGTAGGATACACAGTGTTCTTTTTTTTCCTACTGTTTAATATTGTTTAAATAATAAATATATAGCATGTGTCATGCTGACATGGAGGTAACCAAGAGAAGCAGGCATGGTGCTCTGGCTAGAACTACATGTGGATATATTCCTGTGTGGCTTTTCTTCCTAATGCCAGTTAACCACCCACCCAAAGCCACAAAAAACATCAATAGGAAAGGGTAGGAGAGGATGGAATAAAATAAGGACAGAGGTTGAGAAAGAAGAGTGGCAAGGAAGGAGACAAAGGAAAAGCACAGTGCAAAATGCAGGAAATATAGGAATGTCTCGGTTTTGCCTTCAGTGGGCTTTGTTTGGGTTTTTTTTACAAAATCCTTATCAATTCAATGGACTCTTGTATTCTTATTTCAGATTTACAATGGTCTAACTGAAAACAGAATCTGGCCAGCCCTCAGCTTAAAGAATAGGAAAAAATCATTAGGAACAATGTGGATTTTTCAGAGGACCTTGCTATACTCTGAAGTACTGGCTATGGTCTATTTTCTGCTGCATTATCCTCCCCCAAAAGAGTGCCTTTTATCAGATAATATCATGACACCCAAACTAGTAAAGGCTTAATCTCTAGACTAGTCCTGAGAAATCTGCACTTGAGTGTAGAGTGATCCTACCACAGTTGAAATTTTAATTTAATTTAACCAAGGTTGGGGTGTTTTGCCAGAAGCACACAGTCCATTCAAGCTTTCCTATCTTCTGCCCTTCCATTTGCACCCCTTGCATGACTACCATGCACAGCTGACAGCTCACTTTTCTCTAACAATAACTTTTTTTCACTGAGATGTTCAAAATCCATAATCTGCTTTGTAAATCTTTATTCTTGGCTCCCTTTCAGGCAAACAAAATGACAGAATCGGAGACCATCCAATATCCTGCTCTGGTGAGTCACAATGATTTTATCACTTAAATATAGAAACCATTTAGAGTCTGGGTAGATCAAAACTTTCCAGCAGGACTAAAAGTGGGAATTTGTCCTGTATTCTAAGGCTGTGATCCCCAATTATGTTTCTTTTGAGACTTCAAGGACTTCTCTAAAGTTGATTCATTAGAAAGATCCTTAAACAATTAAAGTCTGATCATCAGAGACTGCAGAGCTCTGCTCATAACACCCCTGCAATGGATGGTGTGGTAAGTCAGTGGGTACTGATACAACAGGGTGTTTGTTTGCACACTGTTCAAGCACAGCTAGACAGCTTCTCCATGTTCACTAAGAGCAGTCCTAGTGTGGTCACTGGTCCACACACCGCAGAAGAATCAAAACAAGACTGAAACGAGGCTCACTGTCACATTTTGCCAATCAGATCATGGGTAGTTAGTATGTGCTGCAGAGAAATGCTGACTGGCAAGCAGATTAGAACAAATTCGTTACTAAAATAAGAAAAATGTAGCTAATGCTTTGGGTCTTCTGTTTTAAAGCCCTTTTTTTGTTGGTTTTTCTTAACCCTAGACATTTTAGGTCTGCCCATTTGCATAGGTAATATTGCCATGATATTTATTCACACTGCTCATAAAGGAGCACATCACAAAAGTGCCTGGAAAATAAAACTCCAATGAGAAGGGACCCATCAAGTTTAAATGGAGGTTTATATTGCTGCATTATGAGACAGAGGCTTGCACATTTGCAGCTCCCATGGCAGAAAGTGAAACTCTAAACAATTAAAGCAGCACAGACATCCTGCCCTAAAGGACTGTAAGCATTTAAAAAAGCAGCCATGACCTCTCTTTACTGGGCCTGTTTTCTATTTAATTTACAGTCTTTATTAGCCAAGAAAATCTTGGCTGGATCTTAGTCAAAGTGATGAATATACAAGCATTTTGATCTACAGTTTGGGGCACTTCAAAGTATTCTTTACTTTATGATCATTTGTAATCAAGGTCAGAGCTCTGGTGGTAATTTAGATACCACCTAAACATATTTATAATATCAAAATTGTTTTGCAGTAGCATGCATACTGTCCTTTCTACTTTTGCTCACAATTAAATTTGAGTTGCAAATGCTCAGGCTCTCAGAAAGTTACTCCTACAAGTGTGTGCAAGCAGCTCCATACCTAAGTTTCTCTTATTCAGTTTCCACTATGGCACACAAAAATGGAGCATATATGTACAACAAAAAGAAATTGTTTGTTTACTTTGGTTTATCTATTGAAATATAGGCTTACCAACTCTGCAGGGAGAAAGAGAAAAACAACAAAAAGCCATAAAACCTTTAAAGATGAGTTTTTGTTCTTGTTGTTGTGTGTTTTTCTCACTTTGCCACACACTTTGCTCAAGCACCAAGAGTAACAAGTCTCAGAAGTGTTCCCCTCCTTAAGTACAGGGACACTCTTTTATGCTAGCAGCATCTTGCAAAACAAAAACTAAAGGTATGATCACTGCTTTAGTGCCATCATTTCAGGTTCTAGGCCCATTTTTTTCCTCGGTATCATGTCTTTCTAGACATTGTGTCTTTCTACGTCTTCCTCTCTAGATTTATGCTAGCTAGGAGAAACCTTCTGATTCTTGTACTTCTTGTCTGACCTTTTGACAAGCACAACTCAAACATTCATTTGAACCCCAGCACTGAGTCCCAGTTTCTCCAGCCTTGGCAGGCAGATCCCTTGCCCATTCACTCTGACACCACTGCAGGGGTGTTTTTTCAAAATTCATATTGTACTATGTCCCTCTCCCACCACACACCCTTTCATCAGCTCCTTCTTTTCTCTCGCAGGCAAAAACCTCCTATGGATGTTTGAAGGCCCACATGGGCTCTCCCAAGACTGTCCCTATCACATCCATGAGGTACTGACAGACCAATGTGTACACACCATTGACAACAGATTTTTGTTTGAAATGTTGATGTTTTAAATTTTGAACTCTGTTTATTTTATTTTCTTCCTCAAGGGTCCACTCCTATAAAAATATGCTGAGCTACTACACTTGTCCTTCTTCACATCCTCCCATAAAACTCTCCTCTGCTGTGACACCTTAAAAAAAATGGTAGTGGTTAAGCAGCTGATGTGCTGTGACTGCATAGTGATCATAATTATGTCCCAGTTACCTTGTCATTTCTGCCCCTCTCCCCATCTGTTTGCTGTCGCTTGTCTTTTGCTTAGATCAAAGACTCTTTGGGGTACAGACCATGCCTGTAATTCCTGTGCATCTGGGTGCTGTCCTGAATGAAGAATCTTGGGTTCTAGGCGCTACTGCAGTGCACATGAATAAAAATTACTGTTTCTAAAGTGAAATCCTCTGCATTTTTACATGCATAAATTATAGCCACATCCTGTAATCCATTTTTCAGGCTAAACAATTGACTTCAATGGGAGTTGAGCCAGGGCAGGAGTTGGCCTATACTCTTTACTCAAAACAAGCAACATAACATATTATTAATCACCTTAAATAGAGACTATCACATTCAGTGTTGCAATCCTACCTGTGGATAAAATAAATACCTTTCCAGAAATCTTATGACTTTTCTCATTTACACTAGGCCAGGCTGCTCTTAAGGAAACTATTGTTCTGCAGGGGATAACAAGATTGCAGTGACTCCCTGGTCATACTTCTTTATGTTGATTGCTTGGAGGTTGGCAAAAGGGTGCTGAACACCCAGCAGAGTCAGTTGTAGGCCACCCTGTCTTTACTGAAGGGGTCATGGTGTACTTCTTCCTTCCCATTCAAAATTTTTATGTCCCACTAGGGCAACACAAAGCTTCTGCGGGCTGTCGTTTTGAATTTTATTCTGGATTTTGTTAATATCCTCAAATACATCTGTATCCATACTGCAACCATAGCCCTAAGGCTGCTGGTTAAAATTCACCAAAGTCTTGGGGAAACAACCAGTTTGGCCAGGAGTGGGTCTCGGGGTGAGCCTCAAGCTCTCCGTACGTGCCTGCATCAGAGCTGTTGGGGGGAGAGCGGTTGCAGAGGCCGCCGTCTCCCGTTCAGCTCCTGAGGAACGACAGCTGTGTGCTTCCTCCCATGGAACTTGGAAGAGCTGCAAAGGACAGGAAAGCCAAAGCCAAAAATAAAAACATGCGCAAAAGCAACGAGTAAAATCTGCCAGAATCAAGGAGCTGTTGTACTGCTGGAGAGGAGCCAGAAATCTGTGGAAGTCCCCTATTAATGCAATGGTTTGGTTGCAGTTGCTTTTGCCCCACACCCCATTCTTTCCTTCCCCAGGTGAATCTTGTCTTGCATATATAAGACAGACTGCAAAAAGCACACACACTTTTTTCCCCCCCACAGCTATAATATTTGTTTTACAGGCTTTCTGCCTCAAAATATGTTTTTCTCCTCTTCTCTTGCGAATTTGGGGCTTCCTAAGTTGCTGACGTGTGAAAGTGGGACAGATCCTTAACATACTCAGTAAATCCAGTCTGTATATGCTTACTTTCCACTCATATTGACTGTTATTTTAACAACGTGTTAATCTTAAATAAATGTGCACAGATCAGGTTGCTTTCCACTTCCTGCCAATGTCTGGGCCATTAGATGCTGGGCTGTACATGAACCGTGCAGAGAAGACCTAATGTTAAATATCTAGGACTTCTTCATAGAGGGAAAAACGCAGGAAGGATAAGGATCTCCTTTCTTCAGGCCATAAGACAGCTATTGACATTTTAGCACTGGGAAGGGGACTTCTGAAGCATTTTCTATTTGCCATCATCAGCAACAAGGTGCTGAATCAGAAGCACACTTGATCCTGGTCTGATTCAAGACCACGTTTCCATTGGCGTAAGGAAAGTGCTCGTAGCAAAATTACTCCAGTGGAATATGGAAACAGAAGTAAATTCCTCCCTAGGTTCCTCCCTGGCCCTTTACAGAAGGACATGGCATGTTTTTTCTAGAAAGGGGAGCTTTGGTTTGTGGTTTTGGTTTTCTTTTTGCCTCAAAGAACATAGGATTTCCATAATTTTATACTGAATTCTGTTTTTACTGTATTCTCAGTAATTTTTCTCTATATACTTATATTTTGGGGCTTCTGTAGTCAGTTCTTTCTGTGTTATTGGGGAGAAATTTATCTAAATATTTTGAGTGGAATACTGTGGTATATCTGAAAATTGCCTATTCTTTCCTATCTGAAAAAAAGCATGCAGTACTGAGTAGATAAAGCAAAACTTCATATTTATTTTAGATAATTTAGTCTCTAATTATGCAAAAGTGATCTGAGAGAGATACACAGAATCTGACCCAGAATTATGACTAGAAAATAATAATATTATCCTAATTAAAAACCATATAAGAGTTTGTTATCCAGCCTCAAATCCCTGACAGACTTGTATGCTCAAATAATCGCAGCATTTGCAGGCTAAAGATTTAGTAAAAGTTTCATGGAAAAAAAAATCCCTAATGAATTCTCAGTGTTTTTTAATATTGTGCCTCTTCTACAACAACGATGGCTTTTGGGGACTCTTGCTCACTTATGGGACATGTGGGTCATTCGAAAGCTTGAATATTCATTATGAGATGAGCTGGAACTGGATGTGCAATATGTTTGGTTGAAAACTAAATTTTATGTAAATTCTACAGTGATGTTTTCTGGCTCAGTTAGAATCCATTCTACTGTTTATCTTTATACTAATAATGGTCTCTTGGGCTTCTTTTTAAGCCTCTCTGTATACTTTTTTTTCTTTTAAAATGAAAGATGAAGATCCAAAGAAAACAATTTTTAAAGATAGAAATAGAAACACTAGGTAAAAGGAATTAGCAATGCAATCTCTGCATATATTATGTGGAAATCTACTGCAAAATTGCAGCTTGGAATTTTATTCCTAGGACATTAACTGTTTCATGTTTGAATAGCATTGCTGCTCTGGTTCCCCACTTTTCAAAACCCCTTTGAATCTGCTTTTTATATCTCTATCTGGATTATTTTGTAATATTTATTAAAATATTCCTTCTCCAGAATGATAAATCCAGTTGTCTGGAAGAAACAAAATCTGTGGCATAGCTCTGAAATGAGAATTAACCTTGATTACTACAGTAATTTACTAATCAAAACTGGAGACCTGCTAATCAAGCCTGAATTACCAGCTGCTTGATTTTTATAGTGACATAACCAAAATTGAACATTTGGTAAACAAGGGTCTTATTTATGAGGGGGAAAAATTGGCATATGGCCATATTCATCTTAATATATTTCTCACTATATTGTTGTGATTTCCTTATCAGCTGATGTAGGCATCCCTTTTCTAACTTGGGCCATTCACCTTACCCCAGAAAGATGAACACTGAATTTTGGATTACCCTGGAATTGGAGTCAGAGCAGCCAATTTCACATTTTAAGAGGTTTTGTGATGTACCTGTTGTTTTTGGACCCGGAGAGGAGAAGGACTGCTCTATCCCAACAGCCTTGTGTTACAGGGCTGGTTAGAGAGCACCTTGGAATAAAGGAAGCAGCAAACTGGAGGCAGAAAGGGGAGGAATGGAGAAGTGCCAGTGAGCAGACAGCTGGGAAAAGCTGCAGGAGGAGATGGCAAAGAGCATCCATGCGGCGCTGGTGAGCCCGGGGCCGCGGGGGAGCCTCTGGAGCAGCAGGAGAGAGGGACGAGCCCCGGGGGAAATGTGCGAGCGCATCACCGAGGGCCTGGCGGGGGAAGCCACCGACCGCTCCCGTAAGTGCATCATCGCTCGTGCAAATGGACAATGTGCCAATTATTGCAGCCTCTCTGACGGGGCTGGGATTCTCAAAGTATTCCTCTGCTTTCCATAAGTGCAACTAATTTCATGTTTTTAATCAATTTTTTTTTTCGGTCTGGTTTCTGTTCATTTTTTCAGCTCCCAGATGGCATCCTGTATCCACCGACACAGAAAATAATTTCCCAGTATTTTCTTTAATGAATGACCTATTATGAACAAGCAGGAAAAACCCATATTGTGCAGTTCTTCCACAGAAAAACTGATCATTAATATAAATGGAGAGAAGACCCCAAAATGGGAATATTTTTTGTTGTTTAAGCTGTGTATGGTATTTCATTAAGGTGGCTGGTGTGTTTTTTTAAATGTCTTGTTCAATTGATATTGTCATGGGTAATTGTGCTGTTAAAAAGGTAAAGAACAGAAACACAAAAAGAATATTTCTAGAACAATGTTTACAGCATGAAATTCTCATCTAGTCAGGCTCTTTCCCATTCTCTGCATGTTACTTTAGACCTAATCCCTCATTCTCTCAATTCTTAGCATAGAAAATATATACTAAAGCTAATGTTGCTTCCATTTTTTCACCATCTTATCTCACAAACCTGAAATAATGTTTTTCCTTATAAGTCTTGAATATGCTTATGCCTAACAAGAATGAAGGGGCAGAGGGATGACTTAAAATGTGTTCACTGGTTTATAGCCAGTTTCGACCTTGAAGAACGCGAGTGTGTGGTCACTGTACGTTTAGACATGACCCTGCAAATCTTCCAGGGGCCACAGCTCAGCACGGGCCAGGCTCTCCTGCAGCAAGTGCAGCCCAAACCAGAGCAGCAAAGTCCTGCTGGGACCCACGGACAGTCTTCAGAGGGGTTCTAAGTACCAGGAAAAAGAGAGAAACCACAAGCTAAAAGAGAGTGCTATCCCTATTATTGTGTACACTAGGCAGGAGGGACATCCATGAGGATTAAGATTCCAGATTTTAGGAATGGATCATGTAAGTATACTCAGAAAATGTCTTAGAATGTTTGAAGGCCAAGGAAATAAGCATGAAATAAGGGGCTTAGACAGAGTTAAGCAAGGGGGGATATTTCCCCTGACAACTGGAATAGGACTCTGCTCCACTCCAGTTCACATCCCTGCTTCTCCCTAGAGCCACACCTGTGCACCCAGAAACTTTCCACCAGAAGTATTCACTATTGCCTTACGTGTTTAGGATTACCTTTCCCCAACATCAAAACTTCAGAGGCCCATCGCATCCACCTGGAAATTTGGATCTTTCCAGACTGCACTGGGACAAAACAGGAGCTCCACAGAAAGAAAGAGACACAAAGTCACTGAGGAAGGAGTGACGGGACTGATGCCTATGAAGGAAGGCCAGAAAGAAAGTGCAAAATAATGACAAAAGTGGTGGCAGAAAAACTGGGGAGAGGGAGCAAAAATGCTAAAGTGACACCATAATGCTTTACTGGCTCTAAAGCAAGGGAAAATTACGAAAGCATTCATTCATTTATTCATATTCAGCCAAAGAAAAAAAATAGGCCATAAAAAGAGAGGGGATTAAAAAAGTACAGAAAGTAGAACATGTAAAGAAAAAGGGCAGCAAAGGAAGAGGAAATTAAGAGAGAGAAACAAGTGCTGGAAGTAAAGGAGTGAATGGTGGGGGAAGAGGCAGCACAAAGCGATCTGACGAACAGGGCTTTTAGGTAAGTGAATTTTATTTGTATATGTCATTTCCTACTTTTTATTGCATTTCTTTGGCAACCATCCCACAGTTCCATAACCTATGGGTGGGTGGGAGGGGGTGGCTAAGAGGGCAAAATGGTAGTTTTTGGCAGAATATTGACATGACTTGAGTCAGGTCATTACTTGTGGTTGTCATTAGACAAATAGTGAAAGTGGGTTAATGGGGCAGGTGTTTATGAATCCTGCAGCCTAGAGAAGGCTCAGTTTTCAAAACCTGACTCGCACAGAAAGGGAGAGGCCCAAATGATTCAACACAGTGAGAGCGAAGGCGAGCGGTGATTTCAGAGCTGCAGAGGCCACAGGAACCTATTTCAGATTTACAGGATGGTTCTGTCAGGTTGCTTCAGCCTCTCAGCAGCTTCAGAAGGTGGGAACTGCATAGGTTTCTGTATTGGTAGCTTCCTTTTTTGCCACTGGATGGAAATATATTTTTGTAGTGAAAAATGAGACCCTGAAGCACAACTATATAGCAAAATATGACTTTCATGGAAAATGTTCTGAATTTCACCTTTTCTGGGTACTTTTGTTTCTTTTTACCCTCTGTTTGACTCTTTACAGGCTTTTTTTTCTAATTATCTTGAATTTAAAATGGAAACATTTCTAAAACATACAGTGTCAAATAAAATGAGTTAGGGTTTTTGAAGGCTTTAGAACACACGCAGTAGCTGCCACCCTGAGTCAGACAAAATATCCGTGCAGAGCAGCGTTTTCCCTCTGAGAGTGAGAGGAGCAAATGTCTGGGGAAAAAGTGTATGAACTCTGATACATCGCTCATATAGAGCAATCCTTCTTCCCCTGTGTGCTCCTGCCCTCTGAGGATCAGTGTCAGAGACATTTTGATTTGGAGGCTGGATCTTGATCATCATGTTTAGTAGCTAGTGATGGATTTCGTTTGCATGATTTCATGTAATCCCTTTTATGGTCCATTTACACTTTTGACCTCCACACCATCCTGTGGCCATGAGTTCTGTAATTTCATTATGCACTGTGAGGATAAAATACTTCTTTTGTTTGTTTTAAGACTGATGCCTGGTCATTTTATTGAGGCTTCTAGTCCTTGCATTTGTGGGAACTGTTAAATGATGGCTTTATAAGTTAGAAATAAGGTTTTTGAAATAAAAAAGTCTCTTTCAATTTTAAAGCCTTATGATCAGGCAAACTCCTCCTCCTCTTGTGAATCCTTCTGTGAAAAAGGAAATATTCCCAACTCCAACTGCAGCCTGATGAAATTAGAATTAATTAAAACAAAATTAGTTTTATAGTGTTCATATGGCACAGATAAGTAGTCTTAGTCTTATTTGATATGTCCTGTGTGGTTCCCATCTCATGCCACATCACAGTGCTCGTTTCAGTTCAACAAGATGTGGAATAGCCCATTTCACGCCATTCTCTGTGGCACAACTATTAAATCATAAACATGGTAATGGGAGAGTATGTTCACCGAGTTCTCTGCAACAGCAAGGGCGGGAAAGGCCTGGAAAGCCAACTTAAAAAATAGTGCTGGGCTTTGAACAAGACAGCTGGGCATGGACAGAGAGCAGTGTAGAGTGGGGTGGGGTAGGGGTGTGAACTGACCAGTCTCCATCTTCCTACAGCTCACCGTTATCCAGCATCCTCTCTGCACCACCTCCCAGCCCTGCGTTTTGTGTATCATTCCAGGCAGATTGCTTCGGAGGGAGACAAAGGACAGATCCCAGGATAAAATCAAAACTGCTCTGGAAATGCGCTGTGTGTGGCGGTATTTGGAGCAGTGGTGAGAGCTTAAAAAAAAGTTTGACTCTAACCCAAGAATCAAAATTAATGTCAGAGAATTTAAAGCAACACAAGGTGTGCTGGAACAAAGACTGTTGGGGGGTCTCGTTTTGTTCAGTTATGACAAGAAATATTCAGCACTTTAGAGGAAACAACAGTGTAATGGTTTTCACTGAATTGTATGAAGAAACAGGGTAACTTTAACAAATATCACAAAACCTGTCACAAATCAATTGTATTGAAAATATATTAGGTTTCTTTAAAAGAAAAGATCAGAAAAGGAAGCAGCACAAGCAGGAGGAGAGACAGCACACAAAGATTTACTTCTGAGTGCTACAAAATATTGAACTAAAAATAACATTAAAGATGAAATTTGCAATGAATCTCAAGCTGCTAAATTCCCAAAGGCTGGGTCTGCCAAAGGCTCTGTTGGTTTCCTCTGTTCTTTTCTGTCTTTATTTAAATATTTTATACAGTTGTCTATGTTCATGTGTAGTGCGAACTGTCATTTATATTTCAGTCCACTCTAAAATGGATCTTAGACTATCTCAAGCTGTGCACTGCAGCGAGGAGTTTGGGACTGAGGGGTAAGTTGAAGTGGTAGGGACAAATGAAGCCTGATATTTAATGTAGTTTTTGTGTACTTATATTTTGCTGTCATGTATTTTGCCTTAAAACTGATCTGTAATTTTCTGCATTTTGTGACATTATGATAAGATGAGATGCGAGTGTGGTTTCCATTTAGCAAATACACTGATGTGTTTTTGAGTCGGAGTGGTTGAATTCTGACCTTAGGCTTTCATGTTTAGCAGTAACAACATGCAAGTTTAGATCTGCAGCCTTAAATGCTCCTCCTTGTGCTGTGGACTTGCCAAGGTAACCTTTTAAAGGCACGACAGTCTTAAGCTTATTTGAGATTCACTTCTGTGATAGGCCCACAGGGTGCTAAATATCCTCACGTCTCCATCGTCTTGGGAATACAGGGCACACCTTACCCAGAAAAACTGGGACTTACAGTGGAGCTGGATCCATCACCTCGGGAAAGATTCTCCCACCCTTCGGGTGTCGGGGGAGGAAGCAGAGAGACCTCTCCCGTCCCCTGGACAGACAGATTGCAGCAGTGGTGGTGGCTGGGGCACAGTGAAAGCATCCTGATTGCTCCCTGCAGGCCGGGAGCCACCCGGGCTGGGGCTGGAGTGGGCACTGCCAGCAGGGCAGGGGGATGGCGCGGCCCGGGCTCCATCCCAGCCCGAGAGAGCCTTCCCTGCAGGGCCGGAGCTGCTGCTGCTGCAGCCGGACCTCAGGTCAGCCCCATTGCTGACACCCTGCTAGGCTAGGTCAGAAAGGTTCGGATACATTAAGGTGGGATTTTGCACCTTTTTTACACCAGCACGATGAAGAACAAAATTCGTGGTGTTGGATTCCATTTCATCAATTCTTGTAAAAGGAAGAATTCTTAAGGAATTATGTTGCTTTCTTGCTTCTGAACAGTAAATCATACAGAACAAAAATTTTAAATAATGGCTATTAGATTAGGAAGTCTAAGAAGCTTTTCCTACTTGGGAGCTTTGACTATTAAAAATTGATAAATTGCCATTGAAATACAAGCAGCTCTGCAATATGATAGATCAAAGTTCATTTTTTTCCCTAATGCAGAGTTAAGATGAACAGGCTTACTTTTTGCTCATCTTCTTTGCAGATCAAAAACATTCCTTTCTTTTTATTTGAGTGATCAATTTACTAGAAGAGCCCAATGTATATGTTGTGACTGCAGTAAAATTCTTGTTCACAAGCCTTTAAGTAGCAATACAGCTTACTGGCACTATGCAAACCTCAGTACATCTCAGCACTGCTGTCCAAAGTGGATAGTAAGTCTCCTCCACATGATACAGGTGCAAGTTAATTAGTTATAGATCATGAAGTGATATTTCTGAAAGTATTTTTACCATGTTATGAAAAAGCTAAGTAATGCTTCTATAATAAGTTATAGAGAGACTTCAGCATGTTGTGTTTTAGTGGACTGTATTCCATGAAACAACTCGAATGACTGAAATGTAAACCTTGGAAAGACACTTTGCTAGTGGCTTTTTGGAAATCTATTAATTGTATGTCAGTGTAGATATATGAGTCTTTTCCTTTTTTTGTGTATTAAATATTGCTTATTACTTTCTAAGCATGTATAAATCCACTCCGTGGCAATTTGTATTTTTTAAAAACCTTTTAAATTAAGTAACACGAAAATATGTAATGAACATGCAACATTAAACACTTCCAAGGGCAGCAAATATGATCACATCCTTCAGAAAATATTTCTAAAATGTGTGATTTCCAACCCACTAACTTACTTGTAAAGTTGTGTAAAAGCTGCAGTTGATAACAAGGTCTTGTGTATCTGGGTCTTTGGGTAAACAGTGTCTGCCAGTATAGCTGGAGGAGACAGACACTTCCCTTTTTAAGAGAGTTCTGTAAAGCAAATCCCGCCGTGGGTGCCCGCAGCTCGGCAGCGGCTCGGAGGCCGGACACTGAGCACACGCTGCCCGGCGGCCCAGCCCAGCACAGCCCTGCAGGTGGCCCCGGGAGGCTTCCACTCGGCAAAGCACTTAAGCACAGAATTAGTCTCAAGCTCGAGGGACAACGTATAAGTTAGATATAAGCTTTGCTAAAAGATGCAGGATGGAATGCATACGTTCCAGAAGGAGGGATAGAACGTGTGAAAATAAGTTGTGTGGGGAAGCATCTATAGATAGCTGGGGAGGTAATGAAGGAAGCCTTCGATTTCAGTTCAAGGAAAATTTAAATTTACTGTATTTTATTTCATATTAATCCTTCATTCATCTACCAGAGTTTGTTTCCAGCCATGAAGTTTTCATCTATGTAGTGTTATTCTTTGGCACGTAAAGATTTACAGTCTCTGAGGCTGATTTGGCTCATCTTGGTGTTGATGACAGAAATTCCAATTTTGCTCTCAAAGGGCATGATTGAACCAGTTAACATTTATTTCAGCCTTGCAGAAGGACATATTGCTTATTTTATACATAAAGCATGCCAAAATAAGATTAAGAGACTGTTTGAACACTGCACAGTAAGTCAGAGTTACATAGTCATAGAACTAAGAATTCCTTCCTTCCTGACTCTCACTTCCTTGTTTTATACTGTACTTTTGATAATGTGTCTGCATTCCCATAGCAATATTCTTCTGGCACAGGATAATGCAATAGTTTTGAAATATGCTTTTCATGTGATGTGTGAAAACATAAAATCTATAGATGTGCAGTATACATGGATAAAAGAATTCATATTACAATATGTAGCTACAAGCATAATAAATGGAAATTGATGAAAAGGGAATCTTTCTACTGCTGGGATTTTAAAGAATTAGACAAATGTGTGTAGTTCAAATAAGGCAGAATTTCTGCTCCTTGTCACAGAAAGAGCGATGAACATGCATCAGAAGAGAAAATCAGCTGCTGCCTGGTAAGTACCCTATGATTTTTCTTGACTGCTGCCATTTGGGCCCTACCAAGTCCAGTACTTACTGTGCTGATCAGGCTGCTGGCTCCTTTTTGGTTATTATATCATTCAAACAGACAGTCTTTCTCAGAAAAACCTAAAACTACACCAATACAATACCATCTCTTCAGAAATATTTTTATTAATTCATTTGCATTTCAAGCTGGAGCTAAATCAGTGTATTGGTGAAGCTAATTCTTGGTCCAGTCTTTTCATGTTGAAGGCAGAAGAGATTCCTAGAGAAGTGACAATGAATACTGTTTTTCTCTTATTTTTGTAGGCAGTCTTGGACAGTGCAATACTAGGTGAAGCAAGACTTTGTGATCTATATATTTATGCTAAGTGGTTTTAATTCTTATTTTTGCTATTGTTTGAATAACAGTAACTAGTAATAGCATAAGTAGGAGTGTTGTTGGGGGTCCCTCTGTCAGGCTGTGTCCAAGGAGCTCATTAAAGGACAGCATTCTGGAGATGATGCCCTATCTGCCTGGAATCAGCAGGACACAGGAACTACGTCCCATATGATGAATAACAAAAGAAAGGGTAGTTTACATTCTTTGATACATTTCTGCTCGATTAACCCCCAGTGGGATTTTACCCTTCCAGTCACATTTTTTTTGTTCCTCTAATCTTCTTTTGTATTTGCTCACTGACCCCAAGCATGTATTTGACTTGTGACCCTATTTCTGTTAATAAAATACAGGCCATCTGACCAGCATTCACACCACTCCACTACAAGGTGATGATTACCTCATTGTGAGTGCTGGGAGTCAGCAGCTCACAGGGTGAGGCTGGTGGTTGGGTGGGCTGGAGATAAGATAACCAGTGAAGGCAGCAGGAGCAATTCTGAACTGTGCCTTCAAAACCAAACTGCAGATAATAAACTCCTTCAAAATACGTAATTCTCTCCACAGAAGAACTGTATATCTCCTTATGTATTGTTCAGCTATTAATTAGCTGGTAATGTTTAGGGGATTATGGCATGACAAAAAACAATTAGAGATGTAATGTGGAAATTTTCAGTATCCGTATGGGTGGCAGCTTATAAAATCAAAATGATCCTATTTCCATTTTGGGTGATCAATTATAATTATATGCCTCATGAAAAAAATACATCAGCAGTCAGTGGCAATAATTTCAGTGTAGTGTTTTGAGGCTAAGTTAACACTGGAAAGCATAGGTGATCTCTTTCTAAGCAAAGCAATATTTGTTTTTAAAGCACTAGCAGAAATGTAAGGTGGGTTTTTTAAAGAAAAGGCATAGCAATGAACTTGTTCATGTTTTCACCAAATCCTTAAACCATGAATCTTATGAAAAGCACCACTAATTGTGTGTTACATGAAAAAATCATGCCAAAGCCATTTATCAGATATGTAATCTGTGTCTCTGTTTTGTGACAGGAAGCCATTATTTCCACTGAAAAAACAAATCCGTTAAATTTGAACTATTAGATTACAGCAGGGTTAGGGCTGCTTCTGTGCTGTAGAGTCACATCAGGGTCACAGCCCAGTTCTAGAGATGTACTGCAAGAGCTTCATATCTGATTAAGACAAAGAACTGATAAAAATGTAATGCAGACTAACAATATGGAATTATCTGATGCAGTTGGGGGGGATAGGGGCAGGGGGTATAACATCATTCAGTTTATTTGCATATGTTTGTTCTTTCTACTGAAATCAATCTCTTTGAAGGAAGCAAGAAAACTTTACTAAAAGAAAATATTATTAATGCTGGTAAGAGAACACAGAAGGAAATCTTTAGTAAACATTTCTTTTTCAGTGTTGATTATCATTCTGTCTAATGTTTATTTTCATCGTTTTCTTTGATCCAAACACAAATAACAATAAAGTTAGCTTCATTTCTTTGAACAGCAAAACTACACTGTGGCCAAATTTGGAACAAATTTTTAAGTGGCTTTTTTGTTTTTCTTCAAAGCCACATACCAGATTTACAGAGTAGATATTTGCATAACTCGCACCCTCTCCTGTATAGGAAACAACCACATTCCTAATATAAACATTGTGCAATTGTAAAATATGTGCTACAGTATTTACCACTGTTCTTGAAACTAGGTGTGCATTGCTGGGGGGTTTTAGCCTGTACATATTTAAAAACTCTGCCAAATCACAGATCTGCTTAGGAGACCTGGCAGCACCTGCTGGGGCAATGGCCAAGAGTCTGTATCTGTGATGGGAAGCATCTCTGTCCCCCTCAGCTCACAGCTAGCCTGTGTTCTGGCTGTTCTGTGCCCTCCTGCATGCAAATATTGGCCCTGACAGGGGTGGAAGTCACGAATAAAGACCACAAGGTCCAACCTCAGCCAATCAGCTGCAGAAGAGCCACGTGCTGGATAAACTGACTGCTCTGAGTTTTTTGAGGGTATGATACAGAAACGTGAGAGATTCTCAGGTTCTCTAAAACTCACTATCTTTTCGCTCTCCCATTACACCCCTGTGTTTGTCCCACTGCTTAGCCTGGCTGAACAAGGGCATCCAGTCTATTGATTGATTGCCTCTGTGAGCAGATCCAAGTTTCATTCTTAAATCAGCCAGCATGTGGTTGATGACAGGGACGAAGCCAACCCTCATCACTCCCTAAGCAAATCTTCTTCCTCTTTACTGTGCACTTCGACCAAATTATGATCTCACCACTGAAATAAGTGTCAAAATTTCCACCAGCTTCAGATAGATTTGGATTTGACCATTGGTTTCTAGGTGCAAATGGCCTCTTAAAGAGCTAACTTTTAAATCAGGAAGCCTTTAAGTGCTTCAAGAGATTATGAAAAACTAACAAATGCAAATGACATCAGGTATTGCTAAAAAGTGTCATTAGAAAATGGGCATGCTTTTAAGGTTAAATCAGAACTAATCCCAGTTACTGCAGGTGACTTACACTTGAGTAAGAATGAAAATTTGGGTTCTGAACTGTCTAGAAGAGTTCTGGCTGAACCTTTAAACCTTTTGGGGGTGGGGAGGGGAGGTGAGATGGGGGTGTTGTTAGTTGGGGGTTTGGATTTTTTAATACTTATCAAAATGCCAAGTAGAAAGCAGTTGTTAACTTCTGTAGTTTGTGCCAGTCAAAATAAAGTATTTCCGGTCCTAGAGGAGGGAGCTCTGGAGCTCTGAAATGGTCCTGTCTAAACGTGCAGAGCCCTTCCCTTTGAAAAAGATCATCCCCACTAAAAGAACAACCAAAAAAACACTGTTTACTTAGTTTCTTTTTTTTTCTTTCTAACACTGAAAACAGGAATACCAGAGCTGATACTGTAATTATTGTGCAGTTCACTTCCTTATGAAAATAGATGGGAATGTGGGACGGAAAAAACTTCACACCTCCAGGCTCTGTGTTCCTCAAGTGCTGGCAGTGGTAGCGTAGGTACAAAACCCAGAATGAGTCCACAGCAACATCCACTGTAGACATCCTCAGGAACAAAGCTAGAAAAGTCAGAGCGCTACAGAATACCCTTTTCTTCATGGGTGAGTGTGAATCAGCATACTTCCAAAAGTCATTTGCTTTACATTCTCACTTACTTTTAAGTAAAATTGCACAGAGGTGCTCCCATGTTAGAAAAAGCTCTCCCCATTTCTTACCGAAGGAAACAGGACTTTGGCATGGAGGAGCAGAGTCCCCTGTATTCCCTCATTCCTGGGACTCTGTGGCTGGTTGGACAAGTGAGAGCTAAACACAAAATCATGCTCAGTGTTGTTCCCTTCTCCCTTTTCGAAAAAATGTTTCTACCCTCTGTTTCTGCAAAGACGAGTAGAAAGCCTTGTTAGATGGGTGTAGAAACAGCTGCCTGAGCCTGCACGAGCCTGAAACAGCAGCAGAGAGGGGTACGATGCTTGGAAACTGAAGATGGGTGGCTATGCCAGTGCTGAAAACTCAGCATGTGTTACAGCTCAAAATAAATGGGAATCCATGTACAAATAAATAGGGTATAGCTTACTGCAGTCTGTTTTGGGGGAGTTGTGCTTGGATTTTTAATATTCAGTTAAATAATATTTAATGTTCCATTATTTTTATATTAAATTAAAACAAAATATTTGCAGTTATTGTGAGAACACGCTTTGAGGTGAGTGTAAAGTTTTTGTGGTGCCTGGCAAAGGATGTGGGTGATGTCCTGGCCCAGCTAATTGGTGTAAAGTATATTTTGAAAATGCCTCTTCAAAATGTAGAACCACTGTGCTCTTCACACCTAGGGACTGAAACACGAGCTGTGCCTCAAAACCCTTGTGTTATATAATCCCATGGTAATTCCTCTTCCTTTATCTCCAGTAATTTTCCTATGCTGGCTCTGGTCTGTCCCTTCTGCTCAGCAGGGGAGGATTGTTCTTTTTCTTTGTTCTATTAATTTTCTCATAACTACTATCTACTATATTCACATAACAACCACTATTGAGCTACTAAAACAATATTCAAGTATATTACATCCCCCATTTTAAAACAATAAGGAAAAGGGTTTACTAAATAAATACATAAAGCTTCTCTTAGATCATGCAATAAGGAAACTGAATATAGAGCTAAAGTTCCCAGAACTTGGGAGGACAAAGGAGCAGTTTACTACAGGGCTTTTGCCAAACGCTTAGAGCACTGATAGTCCTTAGAGGAAATAATAAATCTTTCTCTTTGTCATTCTTCTCTTGGTTTCTTTTGTTGTTTAGGATTAAAAAAAAAAAAAGTGTAGGTACTACTTACAAGGCAGTTTCCTTGATGTTCCTGGTAGTCCAACCAAGGGACAAGACTGTGTGTATAGGAAGGGGAGATGAACAATTCATCCTGTAAAGGAATTAAAAACAAAAGTGGAAATCCTTTGTAAGAAGAAGAGTGGTGGGGATTATAGCTGCATGCTTTCACTAATGACTTTGCAAACATTTAGCCAGAGATAACCCAGAAATCCAGTTGCACTTTATTTAATATTCAGATAAGGACCATTCACCTGCTGTTAAGCTACAACATCTACAATCATTCTTTGAATACTGATAATTATATGAAGCAGACTCCCCTAGAGGCTGGTAGTCTAGTCTGGATTCACCTGGAATACAAAGATGAATAATATTGCATATTACATGCACCCAAGTAGTTGCAATTTATAGAAATGTCCATTTATACTCCTGAAAAAAAGATGTGTATTTCCCTGGGGGTACAGTATATGGTGATAAAAACCTATGTGTGGGGACAGTTTGGATTGTAACTCCTAGTGTGCCTGTTGATTAATTAATAAACAAATAAATCATTATATTTAGCCAGATATCTCATTCTGAGCCCATAAAAGAGAAAATGTTCAAAATGAATTTTGTGTGCCTCGCCATAAGGAAGGGTTACTCAGAGACACAAGAAATGGGTACGAGAATTGGCATCCAAATGGCTCAGAGTCGAGGTGTGTATACATTTTTAAAAGATGAGTAGCATTATGAATCTGCTCTCTTTGCCTCCTCCTTTCCTCCTCTTTCTCCCATCAGGTGCCTTGTCCTTGTTCTCCCCTCTCATTTGCTGATGGCTGATAACACCTTATCTCCACCAGGGAAGCAACCGGGAAGTTTGCTCCTTCCTCACAAGACTGAGGGTATAATTAGAACCACGCACCTGCTCAGTCCTCCGGTGACTCACTTAGTCTACATCCATGTCAAAATCCATGCTGTGAGGGTAATTTGATCATCTCACTTACTTTTTTCATATACTTTATATGAATAAACCACCAGAACAAGCCTCCATTGAGTTGGTTCAGTTTAATCTCACAAATTTGAGTCAATTCTTTGTTGCCAAAAGAATTTTATCATTTGATCTCATGGTTACACTTTAGTAGGCTTTAGTACATATTTTATTTCACTCTCCAGAATATAACATTCCATTTTTGTGTCAAAATCATATTTTTATTATTATCTATTTATATTTCTGTGATACTTACAGACTTCAACTGAGATCTGGGTCTTGTTGCATGAGACAATACACAAACATGCAACAAAAGAATTCTAGTGCCAGGAGCCTTGTAAGCTGAATAAAGGCTGGGAGAAAGGAAATATTACCCCTATTTTACAGATGGGAAAGTGCAATGCAGAGCAGTGTCATACAGCAATGAAGAGAGAGTTCTGAATAAGCAACCAAGTCCAGAAACGATGCAAAATAAAGGTGGATTTAAACCCTATTAGACTGGCAAGGATCCACGTAAGTTCAAATAAGTTATAGATGTATGCTGGTTTCATCTGCACGCTGAGCATCCCAAGGCTCCCTTGGCCTTCTCCATCCCTCTTTGTCTCCCAGACTCCCCTTCAAAGGCAGATGACACCACTTTTTGATGCTGTCTTCTCTAGGCTCCTAAGAGTTGGTTTGCCACTTCTTCCTTTAGCACTTAAAAAAAAATTTACCTCCAGCCTTGCGATGCCACAGGGGTGTCAAATCTCTCTGACTGCAGCAGCTTCCAGGCTCAGCAGAGATACATCAAGAGTCTGTTAGACTCTCCTTCCCAACATCCGAAGGGTAATGTAATCTTTTTGTCCTTGAACAGAGCCTGGAATCTCCTGCGTTAGAACACTTTTCCTCTGCTGCTCCCAGAAGGCCCTGCAGGATCCCAGGAAATCTGTAGCCAACAGAGGGTGTTCACTCAAGAACAAGCAGCAGAGCAGCACTTTGGTATTCCCTGAAGGCAGCAGGAACGAGAGGAAATGGTACGTTCACTGTCTCCCTCCTAAAAATAAGAGGGGAGACTGCCAGGAAAGTGGGGCGGGGGTGTAGCAGTTTGTACAGAGGTGCTTGTGCCCCCCCAGATCTGCTGGGCTGCTGCAGACGTGGGCACACCACCCTGCGAGCTGGGGTGCAGAGCCAAACCCTTCACCGGTCCAGCTGCACCACTCTAACACTGCCTTTTGACTAAATACCAGTTCAGACTAATTGTCAAGGATCAGATAACAGGAAAATATTTCTATCTGACAGTCTACTATTTTTCAATTGTTCCTCTGTTACATATCTAAGTAAACATTTGTTCCACTTATCATTTCTGAGCAAAAGACATGAATCATTTGACTAGTAAAACCACAACGACAGCTGTTGCTTATTAGAAACAGTCATCTTGTTCAAGGGACTGCTATGGAGGAGTTCTTCAGGAAACTGTTTCTGCTTTTAGTGCTTTACAGTGCAGTGAAAGCAAAGTTGTAGAAATTAGGGCATTTTTGTTTCACTTATGTGATTGGCAAAACACCCAGTCACATACACACACATGGAACAATCATTACAGCTGAGCTACAAGCCCCCAAGAAACAGGAAAATACTCACTTAAGAATACTACTAATGATTTAATACTTATGGTTTTTGTGGCTTTTATACAGAACTCTACATTATAGTGAAACAAAACTGTATTTAAGGGTCCCTTGGTAAACAGGTTGTAGAGTTTGGGATTTTGGTGTTGGATACAATATTTATACCAGTTATTATGCATGTACCAGAAATATTTTTCACTAGTCATGGTTTTTCCAGCTCTCAGGAACAAATTAACTTTGGCTTCATAAAATCCCTAGAAGCCAGTCATCAGTGGTCACTACTACATTGCTCTCAGAATAAACTTCTTGAGCCAGTGTTTAAAAGGGAAGAATTTTTAAAAATCTGTTCAGGATAGAAAAAGCAGGGAGGGCAGCAAAGTACTTTGTAAATTAGTGGAAACAAAATAAGAAACAAAAAACTGGACCACAACTAATTCAAAAACAATTAAGTGAAACCGAGTCAGGTTAAACATTAGGATTTTTCCCTTCCTGGGGTGGAGGTTCTAAGGCGTTACAGATCCTATGGGACAAAATCTGATTGTTTCTGTGACCTGTATGGAACAAAATTGTATGAAACAGAGGCCTATTTTTGTCCTATTTTATCGGACAAAATCACTGGAATGGTATACCCTGTATGAGATGCCCTTATTGTCAGCTTTGAAGGGAGAAGCCAAAGACTAAATGAGCAGAGAGACTGCACTGATCCCAGCAGAGCAGAGGGGAGGAACCTTGGCAGGGCAGTGGAGAGATGCTACCAAGTAGTCTGCTCTGCAGGTAAATAGGAGAGCCTGTGGCTTTGTGGCTCTTGCTTAGATACCTTTCAAACCCACAAAATTAATTTTCAAACATTGAAGAAGAAAGAGTAAAAAAAAAAAAAAATTTAGAGGATTGTTAATTTATGGCAAAAGAAAAGGAAAGCAGAGCAGGAAAACAGCGGAGAGGAGTGTCACCGAGGAGGCAAAGCTGAGGTTTGTTATGGGTTAGAAATCTGCAAAACTGTCACCAATTCAATAATAGTTTTCAACGAGGTTTCTAGAGATCATATCCTGCCCTTCATTCACCCTCACAACACTGACTGATGGCAGTCAGCACTTTGCTGCAGCTGGATATTTAGAAGTCATTTGTTCTGTGTAACATGCCTGTTCTTACTAATGTTAGTCAAGTAAGTAGTCCATCCTCATGTGTCATCCCCCGGAAGTCAAAAGTGCAATTAGCATAAGTGATGATTACTTATCTGTGTGAGGTCCTGGGAGGTTGGGTCTCCCAGCATCAGGATACTTGACATGGCAGTCTTTCTATTGTAATTTAATAAAATGGGGCCCAATTCAGTTCAGAGGTGCCTTGAGGAATAAGCTGGACTTAAATGGTGCTTAGGCCTTTGACTGGACCTCTGAAAACCTTTCATTCATTGAGTGAATACTAATTAGTCAGAGGAGGATTATTAAATTATAGACTCGGTTCTTTATCGTTGCTTGGAGCACAGTACCTCTGCAAGTGCAGAGCACACACAGGGGAAAGTTAAGGTGTGCTTGCTTCCCTTGGTAAAAACAGGGACTGCAGAAACATTAATAAAGAGTACAGAGAATCTGTACAAGTCAGTGGGTAAATTTCACTTTAGGAGAATACAATGCACTGAAAATGGGCAGTACAAGGCAGCGGGGAAAACAGCATCTCACTGCTACACTGGGATGGAAAATCTGCCCTCCAGAAAGGTGGATGGAAAGGCCTAATCCAGACCCCTGGCCAGTCAGTGGAAATCTGGGTGTGACGAGCTCTGAACGAGGCCCTTCCTGAGCAGGCACCCCAGACACCCTGGTGGGGCCGAGCCCTGGAGGACTGTGTAGAGTGTCACACTCAGTGTGACATCTATAAACGGATCAGTTACCCCAGATAACTGCTGGGTGCAGGAAGGAATCAATCCGTTCATTTTCTGTGCCATGCACCTCTCCTAGGGAACGGTGCCTAATTGCTGCACGGATAAATCAGCAAGAGATATGACTCCTGTAAGCACGTGATTTTAATGAGTTAGAGGTATTTCTAACAGCTGATAGTCTCTTGCTTTTGGGATTTCTCATATCTTTTTGTTCTTTACCTAATTTTTGGGCACCTCCCAGCCTCAGAGTGGCTCCTGTGTTCTTTCTGAACCTTTGTTGTAAGACCCTTCAGCTCTCACAGCATTTACATATTTTGTGAACACTGCAGCAGTTCCTTGTGACCTTTGTGATCATCTCCTTAATTCATAGTTCTCCTGATTCCCAAAGTGTAACGGATGGAGGAAAATTCTGGATTATAATTTTCTAACCAACTAGCTCTTTGCTCTGCTCTTTGTTACATGTGATTTGCTATAGTCACAGAATGCATGAGTGGTCTTCTGCGTGACCCCAAAAGGTGTGTTGGGGTTTTTCTTTTAAAAAAGATCTTTGAAAAAGTCTTAATTGTGGTACAAAAAATACTGCCAGGCTGTTAAATCCAGAGGGTTTGGTGCAGTAGATCACAAATAGTAGACTCATCCTAACATTTGATCTTTACCTTTGCTGGCTGTATCTGTTAAAACAACCTGCTGTTTGTATGCTACTGCACTTCAGCTTTCCAACCAGGTGTTTGTGAAGAATTGCATTTATTAACTAGTACATAAATGCTTGCCAAATTATGTATACTCAATCCTGCACCACCACACATACAAAGTCAATTTTACACAATGCATCACTTCTGGGGGAAAGACTAAAATCTGAGTATTAAGTGACAAACAGGTCCTTGCTAGATTAACCACAAAGAATCATGGTCATCATTAATGAATGACAATATTTAATTAATGAAACAGTGTTAGAAAAGCTTTGTTTTTTAGTTGTCTGGACAGCATAAGTTTTTCTCCTGTTAGGTTTGTAGTCAAATTCAGACATTTTCAGAGTTGAGAGGCTTTTGCTGTCTCATGCCCTTGCACAGCCTAGGAACATGCCCACACTTCAGCCAGTTGTAATCCATATGAAGTCAATAGAACTTTCATGTAAGAAAATTAAAAACCTTTGGAAAAAGCTTGCTTAATCAGTTTTTTAAAGATTTCAGGATCTGTATATGTCCACCACTGTGTTTAAAATAAGCATTTTTTATTTACTAGCAATGCAAGGACCTGATTTTTCTTCATTTTCCCGTAAGCCTGGCAGTTTAGCCAGTAGAAACCTTTTATTCCTCCCACTGGAGCAGCAGAGAGAAATTCATTTGATTCTAGTGGATAGTAGTTGATTTCATTATCATATTATAGAAAATAAAGATTACAATTCCAAGTGATTTTGCCTGCAGTCCACACACTAACCATGTGAATGGCAATATGTGGAAGAGTTGACTACATCACAAAAAATTTACTTCCTGCAAAGATTTTCTTGAATTGGTTTCAGAAGAATCTGCTGTTTGGCATCTTTCCTGTACTGAAATTCTAGAGGGTAACTGCATTATGTGCAAGTAAAGCATGCAAAAGGAAACATTCCCTGAACTCCTTCTTTCTGCCACCAAACATAACCACAGCATAGAAAAGTGTCTGAATTCAAAACTCTCTACAAATACAAGATGTGTGCAGTGTAAGATAACCACTAATGGAAGGTGAAATACTCTTCTCCTACACTTGCTGTTGAGTGACAGAGGTTGCATCTAATGATAATTTGAATATTCTGCCAACAGTTGGGGATATTCTGCCCCTGCCAAAATAAATAAATAAATAAATGCTTCCAATTCCCAGAGCAAATGCCTGTAAGTCTATAGAAAACAAATTAGAAATGCGTTATTCTCAATGAAAAAAGTCTCCACAAGAGCTATAATTTTATTTTTTTTAGTGCACAGAATAACATAAATCAAAAGAAGCAATAGTCTACCTTGTGTTTTGACTACTTTGACCCTCTTCAACCCCTGCCAATTTTTATCTCATTTTTGTTTAACTTTGTACATCAGAGTTTAATTTTAAACCTGGTCCTGAAGACAGTGATGTATAGGGTACATCAAGTATAGCTTAAATTACCCTCTCCCCAGTGACTTGAAGTTGAGGGGAGGGTCTTACTCCACAGCAGGGTGGGAAAGAGAAATGGTCAGATGTTGCCCTTTGAACCTGACCACCCTCAGCTACAGAAACATTTATGCCAGAACATCATTTATTGATTTTATTATATTTTAGGATCTCTTAAAACTGTTGGTGAAGTTTGCCATATATTAATTTTTGACACATGCATATAAAAACAGAAATATGGGTTGAGCAGAAACTATAAATATAGACAACACTGCCCAATAAACTTACATCCTTTCAGTTATAGGTTTCTATTTCAGCTGATCATTCCGAGCAGCCTGTCTTTGAAAATAAATATTACCCCTCTGATAAGCTAACCAATTTGAAGATTAAAGCTGCATTTGAGGATTAAAGTTTTTCTTATTTGATTATTGTTGTGTCTTGTAGCAGTAGAAGATAAATATTAATAGAAGGTTACAGCCCAATTCTGCTCACTTTACCCGTGTGAGCATTTCATACCATGAGACTGAGTGAATTCTGCAGGATTTGGCCCTTAAACTCAGCACTGACTGCTCTGTTTTCTCAGTCCACTAAGAATAAGTCTCCCGTGAAATGTTACATGCACCCGGCAAACTCCTGAACCCACTGCTGCCACAGAAAACTCTCGCTGACGGGCAGCTCCGAGAACTCACCGTCCAATTATGTACCACAGAGCTGTGCATGTGTTTTTAGTGAGGAGAACAAAAACCACAAGAAGCGCTCTACAACAGACCACAAAATGGGCTTGGCACCTGTGTCTGCTCGGAGCCGAAGTTTCGGAGTTGTGCCGTCACGTGTCCTGCTGACCCCAGGGGAGCAGGGCTGACCTTGTCTTACACGCACAAGTCTATTGCTATGGCTCCCCTGAGAGCACAAACCAGCTGCAAACTGCTGCAATGATTAACCCTTATGTGTTGTGGATGTAACATCGAGTCATGGTAATAAAGCTTTCACTGCATAACGGATCTCTTGCTTTGTAAATTGTTGCTCTTATCAGCCGCACTGGAGGATGTTATCCCTTTCCTGTGAAGCATGACTGCTGTGCTGCTCACTGGAAAGGAGACCAGATCTATAGACTCGGTGATATTTATTCAATTGCTTCGAGAACAATGCAGAGAACACATTTTGTTTAAACTAAAAATGCAGTGTGTGAAAACAAAAAAAAAAACACCCATGAAATACTCATACATATGAAACAATATATTAATTAAAATCCAGAGTGCCTGTAGCAGATTTGAATCTGGGAATGCCAGATTTGCTATAACAGACAACTGCGTTGTTCTGTTGAGTCCAGGCTCCCGTTTGTGGAAGTAATTTACACCTAATGTTTTGTAAAAACGCAAACTCTTCCAACCTGTGACTAACCTGCACAATTAGAGAGTTTTGTATTTGGCTGGAAACAGAATGTTTGTAGTAATCAGCACTCACCTCCCCAAAACCTAAGCAGTGTGAGTCTTATTTTGCCATGCACTTCAAACACCAGACCCACTTCTGTGCTCTCCTATTCGCCAGGGAGCCAAGGGCAGCTCTGAGCGTGTCTCAGCTAAAATCCAAACCTCAGGCCTGTGAACGGGGCCCTGGCTTCCTCAGAAACATGATGCCTTTTATCTCAGCGTGCTTCACACCCTCCTGCCCTTCCCGTGCCAAATCTATGCCCACATCAAGGCCCTGAGAGCAAAGGTGACCTTAATGTAAGCCCAGTATGATATGATATTATCTGCTTTAGTCTGCAAAGAGCCAGAAACTCTATCTCTGAGAGACGGAGGCTGTGTGTGTGTCACGGAGGCTGGAGCTGCCCACAATCCCTGTTTTAGAGGGACTTCCCAATACCCCAAGAGCCAAGAAGAGCAAAAATGATTTGTTCAACATATCCACCCCTCGAAGCAGCAGCTCTGTGTGGTTTAGGCCACAGGACTGCAGTCCTTGCTGGCATTGTCTCTCTGCAGCTCAGGGGTTGGGCAGATCAAGAGCATTGCAAGGCTCTGTCCACAGCTCCCAGGGACTCTTTAAAGTTCTTACACACAACCTTTTTCAAAAGATAAAACCATCTTCCAGGTTCAGGGATTAAGAAAAAAAAAATCCCTCTGGTATAAACAGTGGGAAAAATAAATTCAATTTAAGGAAACAAAAAACGGTTTTCCTAAAAAAATAAAGTCTTATGAGTTTTGGGAGGGGATGTTGTGAAAGGCCTTGCGTTGCTGGGGAATGTAGCACACTACTGCACGAGGTACAGATTGAGAAATGGCACTGGAAAAACTTTTTCAGCTCAGGAGTGACAACTAGGAGGCTGCAGTGAGGATGGGTTCCCTCGCAAGACTCCCTGGTGTTCAGAGGGAGTGGGTTAATGCCCTTTGATAAGAGGTAAATTAACACCACTCTGGTCCATGACTCATCTCTCTCCACATCTTTCAATCACATTACTTCAGCCTGCCCTAATTAAACAGGCCAATCTGCAGGAGCCCTGCTTGGGCTGGCCAGGACAGGGTCTGCACCAGGTATTCTTTATTTCTTAACGAGGAAGAAGCTGCTCTGGACTAATGATGCTTTGCTGTTTGGTATCTGGATTCATCTGCTTGAAAAACACTGCAGAGGGTTTTATTGCAAAAGTTAGGCTAGACAGGGTTGTTTCTCGCTCATTAGCACTGGGAGCGTTTTCCTACGGGGACTGCAGATGAAAGCAATGAGTTTATTCCTCTTTCCCCAGCTCCACCTCCATAGGCACATCAGTGCTGTTATTTTAATGCCAACAGCTGTAGTTAAGAAAAAAATTACTACCAAAACTTTGGTATGTCCTGCAACAGTAGCTATAGATGGACAGTGACCAGACAGTTAAAGTCCAAAACTGGCGGAAACAGGGAGGGAGAGACAGTAACTTCACTTACTCCCTCATCAACTCCAGCAGCTCCTGTTTTTCTCTGAGTAGCTGCTGTGGTCTCCCAGGTGGAGGCTGTTGGCCTCTGAAGGGAGCAGAAGTTGCCTGTTCCCTCTTCAGGAGGATGGGGAAGGGTCTCTTGGTGTTGGGATCTTGTGTCTTGCCTGGCTCCTGCAGGTGCGAGAGGCTGCTGAGGAAGAGGAGGTGGAGGCTGCAGTGGGCTGCGGCTGCAGTGGGGCTGTGTCCTTTCCTGCAGCCCTGCCTTTGGAATCTGGGGAGGCCTCGCGTGCCCTTTCACATCTCATCCCTCCTCTGGCTGTCTCTCCTGTTTCCAAGGTACAGTTGCCCTGATATTTGGTTACTCACAGGGTAGAAAGAAGCAACAAATCTAGTGAAATTATCTTGATATTATTTTGTTCTCTTGAGGGGTTTCTTGTGAAGGGGATATCTACTCTATTAACTCCCATTAATATCAAACCTCTACTATTAATAGGATTTGCATATGGAAAGGAAGAGGATTGACCTTTAAATTCATTAAATAAAGCAAATTTTAAAAAATAATTTTAGTTAAAAGCATTAGCATGATGAAAAATAGAAGAACAAATACAGAGACATCAGTATCTGGGCTTTCGTTAACGCTAACGAGCAAATTATTGCAAAGGGAAGATTTGCATCATTTGAATACATATTCCAGCCTCCATACTGATATATGTGATGCGGGGTTATCTTTGTATAGCTCCTCATTCAGAATATATTTTCTTCTTATAAAATAGCCTCTTTTTAACTCCCATTGGGGACCTCCTTATAAATGAGGAACTGGTCCTCAAGGGACTGGCCTGGCTAGAAAAGTGTGTTATTAAAAAAAAAAAAAAAGGTGTATATTAGAATACTAAGCAATATAATTAGCTCATTTCTTTGTGTTTTTTAGAAAATCCTTTTTTTTAAAAAAAAAACAAGTATAGCCAAGTTTTAATTAAATGTATTCTCTGGATGTTTGAATTGTGTAAGAATTAGAAAATCCTGTTGTATTTTAGAGGGATTAACTGCATCAATTTAAGGTGCTCGCTCTACTCTCCACTATGCAGCCAGGTATCACCGCTGCCCTTGCAAAGCAGGTACAGTGCTGTAAGTGAGGTTTGCCCACAAAGCTGGGGCCACAGGCTGCCCCTCAGATGGGCATTCCCAGCCTGTGGGTGGCAATGAACATGTTCATCTCCTAGTGTTTTACACAGGAATGGGCATAGGTTCTCTACACCAAAGCTGGCTAAATCTGCAGATTCAAAATATTATTGCGCCTAACGATAAATATTGATTTACACGTGCTGGAAAGCTTCTGCTTCCTTCACAGCAAGGAGTCGAAACTATAATTAGATGAGCAATGTTTTTACCACGATATCACTTTTTGAGGCTGAGTCTTGAGACACTGATGTCCAGCGGTCTCTGGATCTCCACTCTGCTCTTGGGTCTTAACCCATCCGTGTTCCAGCTTTCCAACACAGCCCCTTGTAAAGTACTTTGAGATGCTTCTTTTCATGCATTCTTTTCAGATGAAACTTCTGCCAGTCCAAGGTAGTATTAATCTTGTAGTATTAATCTCTAGTATTAAGTATATTAATTTTGTGCTATTTTGTTATGCAGCTCAGTCTATAAATCCAGCTATTTGTTCTGTTCCTGTCCTACCTCAGGCCCCCACAAGTGGGAAGAGGTGAAATGGTTCAGGTTATTCTTCTCAGAGCTCAGCTAATGTCATCTGCTCTAAACATCTGAAGCTGGTGAAATTAAATAAAGTGTGAGCATCCTTTGGTCTGGAGCTCTTCACCTTTAAAACAATTACTCATGGTAACCTTAACAATAGTATATTAAGCAAAAAGAATCCTCATAAAAGAATGTAGTGTTAGGATGGAGCTCTGCCTGATATTAGAACAATTATGAAGCAGATGCATCCACTCCGAACAAAGTGACCTTTTCATCAAGTTACAAAACATTAAAGGTTAAAGAATGTTTGAAAGGAAGTTAATACTTTTAAAACATTAGAAAAAAATGCCATTCTTTTCAGGACCTGACCAAAATGAGTGGGAAACTAGGAGATGACTGTTTAGGCACATCCAGTCATAATTTAAGCAACTCTTATTACAGAAAGATATAAGGTATTTTAAATAGTCTGTTTTCTTTTACAATGAGAAGTGCTTTTTCGAAGAAGAAAGATTTGATAGGAATAAATACCCAGTGACAGAAAGCTGGATAATTGCAATTTTAAAGTCACATTCCTTGCTCTCCATTGTGCACAGAGGAGAACAAAGAGAGGGAATCAATGGTGGTGTCAGATTTTCTTAGTTTCCACGTTTCACCTGACCCGGGCGGTGCAAACCCCAGTGACCAGACGCGGAGCAAAGCGCTGCGGCTCCCGCCCCGCGCTGCCCCGCACACGGCGGGGCCGCGGCTGCTGCTCGCCAAGGGCCGCCTGGGAGGGGACAAGTGCCCGGGACCGCCCCGGGGGTGCGGGACAGGAGCGGGGCGGCTGCCGCCCGCCCGGGGCTCAGGGCCTGCTTGGTGCGCCCGCACAGTGGACCTCTGTTATTTCGATTAATTTTTCTCGGCGAAGGGTCGAGGGTGGGGGATGCCGGGTGCCGCACACGCTGTTCGGTCCCGCACACGGCCCGCACCGCCCGGGCCCCGCGCTGTCCGGGCGCCATGACTTCAGTGCAACCCCCCGAGCAGCAGCCGCCGAGCACGTGGGGATTGGCGTTTGGGGATTTGGCATTGACGGCAGACGGCCTCGCTGGCTCTGTTTTTGTGTCCTGGCGGCCCGCACGGCCCCGCTGCGGGGTCAGAGCGCGGGGCAGGAGGAGGAGGCGGCCCGGGGCTGCGGCCGCGCCGCTGCTCGCTGTCCCCGGCCCGGTGCGCGTCCCTTCGGGAGCACCGAGCTCCGTCCGCGCTCTGGGGGCGGGCAGAAGCGGCTGTAGCGTTTCCCTTCCCGTGGTGGTCAGCGGGGCCCGGTCAAGGTGAGCTGCTGGCAGATGGGCAACTTCTTAAACTTCCACGTCTAAGTAAAAGGGCTATGTGCAATCACTAAAAACCCGCCAGGGAAGAAAGTTTCTATGCAAGAAGCATTTTGCTCGGATTGAAGCTTTATGAACGCCCTCCACCAATATTTTTTACTTTTTTTTTTTTTTTTTTAAGTGTATCTGTGCACAACAAAATTTTCATTGCGTTGAGTCACAGGCGGTCAGCAGAAGAGCAGCCGTGTTAGCTGTGCGATGGGAACTTTCAGGTGATGCGAGAAAAAAGAGGGAAATCCTTTCCACTTCTCCGGGATCCTCCAAATGCCTTTCAAATTAGCCAGCCCTGAGGATCATTGCCAGGCTCCACAAAGGCGTTCCCAAAGCCTGCAGCCAGTAAAACTTTGTGTAGGTAAAATTAGCTAAAGCCCTTCTGCTGAGACAACAGCCTTTGTTGTCACATGTGGTGGAGTTCCAGGATCTGTAACTATTTTTCTTAAAAGGTTTTCCTACTGCCCCAGTGAATGCATTACGCTACAGTGGCTCCGAATGGTATCGCTTATATCCTTCAAAGAAGCGGCCGGTTGTTTCTTCAGGGACCCAAGTCCTTTCAAGGGGGGTAAAAGTGATGGTTGAGAGGGACTGAATCGCGCCGATAGATCTTGTTTTAGCAGCATCATCTCCAAAGGGCGCAGCCCCTGGAGCGCGGCGAGTGCCAGGGGAGCCGAGGCGGGCGCTGGCCGGGCCGAGCGGGGGCTCAGCCCGAGGGAAATACAGCTGAGGAGAGCGGGAGCCGGGACAGCTCGGTGGCCGCAGCCCTTCTCCGGCCGAGAAGCAAGGCAGAGCCCCTGCCACCCGCCCCGGGTTCGCCCCGGGGCCCGGCTCTCCGGGCGGAGGGCAGCAGCGGCGGCAGAGCCGCGGCCGGGCCGCCGCTCTCGCTGCCCGAGTTTAACTGGGAACTTGTCGGCCCCTGGCAGGGGATGGGGGGGGGGGGCGGTGCTCTCCGACCGACGCGAGGAGTGGGGGCTTCGCCTCCGCCGGACCCCGCGAGAGAGGAGCGGCCGCTGCCGCCCGGCGCCGCGGGGACACGGAGGGAGCGCCCGCCGCGGGCACGGGCACCGCCACCGCCCGGCGCGCACCCCCGGCTCCGGGGCTCGCTCCGCTGCAGCCGCGGGGGACCCCGGACGGGGCTGGCCCGCTCGGACCCTCAACGCGCCCTGCGGCTTCCTCGGCCGAAATTTCCCCTCCCCGCACCTCTTCCCACTGTGGTTGGGGTTTTTCTTGGGGAGGTATATTTCTGATACCTGGGTTTGGGTGGGGAATTGCTGTCAACTCTAGACGGAAGCGAATCGATTCGGACAAGATTACTTACAGTTTAAAATAAGGTTTCCAAATATGAAGACACTGGACGTGCTTACACTTTCCTATTTTCCCCGTGCTCTTCCCGAAATGCCTGGTCCTAATCGCAGGGACACAGCTATTCCAGTTCTGATTTTCTGGGGCTTATTACATGTCAGAACTGTAAAAGTCCTCTGGACAATTTACAGACAAAACATCTGGTTCGTTAAAGTAAAGCTACTGGACTAAGACAAACAAACTTTGCTGCTGTGTAAATTCACTTACCCAAACAATTTACATTCAAGCAAAGATTTTCGCCCGAAGAAAAACTTTTACTCATTTGTATTCAGGAGGTTTGGGAATTCACAGGCATTTTAAAATAATTTTGCTCTAATAAAGTTATGTAGATATTACAAAATGTCTTTGTTCTCTTCTCAGATCATTATCGCTGCTATAATGGTTATTGACAACACTTTGTATTTTACAGAAGCGCAGTATCGTTTTCGGGCGTGGGCAGTGGGGTTTTTAAACAAACTTGTCAGTTCCGTATTCATCTGGTCCAGCCTTAATGAAAGCTGCTGCTTCTTTGTTCTGCGGCGGGAGAAACCGAAGTACTTCCCGCATTTCGATGGGTGCCGCCGAGGCGTAGGAAAGGAGGGAAGGCTCTGCCCTGGCACAGATGCAGCGCTGGCAGCGCGGTCAGGGGGTGCCGGCCGGTACCGCCCGCGGGCCGCCGCGTTCTCCGCGTCCGGGGCCGGGCGGCGCCTCCAGTGGGCTACCCCAGCCCGCGGTCCGCCCGTGCCGGCGGGGGCTGCCCGGGGCCGGTGAGATGCCCCAGCCCCGCACCGGCTGCCGGGGCTCGG
>WBMZ01008970.1:0-28828 GCA_013400975.1 Atrichornis clamosus
CCCGCCCCGCGCGAGCGGCGGTAGCCACGCCCCCAGCCGTCCCGTTGCTGAGCAACGGCGATGACGTATTTGGGGCGCGCCGGAAGGGCTTTGTCTTCCCGGAAGTGCGCGGGGGAGGAGAACCCGGAAGCGCGATGGGGTGCGATGGCGGCACCATCCCCAAGCGGCACGAGCTGGTCAAGGGGCCCCGCAAAGTCGAGAAGGTTGGAGAGGGTTCTGTGATGGCGGGGAGGCTTCGAGGAGAGCGTGGCCCGGCTCGCGGTGCTGCGAGCCGGGCGTGGCGCTCCTGCGCTGCAGCGGGGGGAGAGCGCAGCGGGGAACTGTGTCTGTTGTGGCGCTGGCGGCGGCTGCCGTGGAGGGTTATTTGTCTTCTGGAGTGGCCTGGATATGAGGTTCAACAAGACTAAGGGCCGGGTCCTGCTCTGGGCTTACAACAACCCTCGGAGCGCTCCGGGCTGGAGAAGGAGGGGCTGGAAAACTGGAAATGGATCCGGGGGTGCCGGCGATAGCGGCTGAACATGAGCCCAGGTGGGCAAGAAGGCCACTGACTCCTGGGCTGTGCCAGCCATGATGTGGCAGGAGGACCAGGGCAGTGCCTGCCCCCTGTGCTGGCACTGCTGGGGCACCTCGAGTGCTGTGTCCAGTTCTGGCCCCTTACGACAAGAGAGACATTGAGAGGCTGGAGCGTGTCCAGGGAAAGGAACTGAGCTGGGGAAGGGTCTGGAGCACCATAAAGCATAAAAGGAGACTGATGGAAGTGACAAAAAAATAACAAAACTGAGTTAGATTTAGGCAGAGAGGTCCCACGTTCCATTATGCAGAAATGGGTTCAGCAGGTAGAGATAGAGCCTCAAAACTGATATCAACTAAAATCTAAAAGTTGCTAAGAACTTTTGCTAAGTTATTTAATGAATTAATATTGCGTGCAGAAAGCAGGTTTGGTAAGAAACCTGGGGATTTGATTAATGCTCCAAGTATTATCTGATTTTATGTTTAAATAACTTGAAAAATAAAAGCTGCTTGAAAATAACGAGTGGGTTTTTTTCCCTCCAGGTTGACAAAGTTGCTGAATTGGTGGCCAGGTGGTTCTACTGTGCCCTGAGCCAGGAGAAGCTACGTCGGCCCATCGTGGCCTGTGAGCTGGGCAGGTGGGAAAGTTTTCATGGTTATCTCTGGAATAAATTATAAATACATTTATAAATAAAAACGTTATGATAGTCCAATACAATTACTACAATTTTTACTTTATAGGTTGTATAACAAAGATGCTGTCATTGAATTTTTGTTGGACAAATCACCTGATAAAACTCCTATGGAATCTGCATCCCATATCAAGAGCATTAAGGTAAACAGTGTCTAATATTAGAAATTAAAATTAAACATTAAAATCATGAGTGAAAGTTCAATCACGCTGTAAAATCTCCATTTGCCTGTGTTCTCACTGTGGTGGTAAAAACAGCAAAACATTATGGAAAAAGTATAAAGGAATGTTATCATGGCTAAAAATCATTGGGAAAAGCTTAAGGCTTGTGTTTTTATTTTTCAGAATGTAACAGAACTAAACCTTGTGGATAATCCAGCCTGGAGTGGGGATAAGGAGAGCATCAAAGGGGACAAGTATGATGACCTCCAGTCTGCACACTTTATATGCCCAGTGGTGGGCCTGGAGATGAATGGAAGACACAGGTCAGTGTTTCAGTGCCTGGATTTGGGGTTTAAAAGTGAGCAATGTGCTAAACTGAACACAGAACAAAAACCTTTGAGTGGATAAAGTTGTAAATCTTGTCTCCTTGCCCAGGCCTTTGTGGAGAATATTTGTCTTTCTTTCAGGAGGGAGTTCAAGAGACTTCTGGGTGTCTTTTCATGTTATATCAAGGGGAAAGATAAAAGTTAACCCTTTTCTGAATGAGTTTAGACGTCTAATAAAGGAACGGAGGGCAACGTTTACAGAGAAAAAGGGTCTTTGAGTCACATCAAGTAATTAAAATCATGGAATGGTGTGGGTTGGAAGGGACCTTAAAACTCACGCTGGGCAGGGACACCTTCCACTATCCCAGGGTGCTCCAAACCCCATCCAACCTGGCCTGGGACACTCCCAGGGATGGGGCAGCCACAGCTTCTCTGGGCAACCTGATGGGTGAGAAGAGGACGAGTTCACGGCTTGATGGTTGCCAAGAATTTCTCCCTCTAGAGAGTGATTAGCCAGGAGATTTTCAAAATAAAAACCAAAATAGGTGTTGTGGTTTAATGTACCTAACATTTTTCATTCAATTCTTACGTTGTGCAAATTAATAATAAATTAATTGCCACGGATCTCTTTTAGTTTTCTTAAAATCATTGTGTCTTGTCTTTTCTTTGAAGGTTTTGCTTCTTGAGAAACTGTGGCTGTGTGTTCTCTGAACGTGCTCTCAAAGAAATTAAATCAGAAGTTTGTCACAAGGTGAGTTTTTCCACCTTTAGAAGTGTGTGTGTAGATGCATTCACTGCTGGAAAGGGGGTGGTTTTAATCTGAATATGCAGATTGAAATGGAACTTGTAATTGCTCTGTGATGGCCTGAAGCAATTCTAGAGGGCCTTTAAATAAAAAACCATTTCTAAATAATTGTAAAAATTAGTATTTTTGGTCTCAGAGTTTAATTTTGCAATAAAAGCTTTAGAATTTTTATTTTTTCCAAATATTTGGTTATAATTTCAGTTTTTAAAAGGGTGATCAGTGTTGCTATGGCGGTTTGGGGGGTTTATTTGATTGGTTGTTTCTTCTTCCTGAATGCACATGGCTTGTGTTTTATCAGTGTCTGCTCTGTGTGTTTAAACTGGTTGTGTTTTCAGGTTATGTTTTGATCCCTGTATTTTTTAAAGGCATTGAGTATTGCTTTTTTAAATTTTTGAGTGGAGGCAGCTCTTAGTAGAATCTTCAGCAGCTCCATTAATTACTGTAGAAAATACAGACTGCACTTCATTTCCCATTGCTGGTTTGATCTCATTGCACAGGTTTCTTTGTTGCTAAGGAGAAAAGGTGCAAATACCCTTTTTTCCTATCACTACTCTTTTTATCAGCAAGGTTTGTGGTGAGAGTTGCCACATTTAGGCAATTATTTTGCTGTGAACACCCAGATATTGGATAAAACAAAGAGTATATTTATATTTAACAAGACCTGTGAAGGAAAAACTGCCCTGGTGAATTGTGGGATATTGTAGGGTTTCTCCTCATGTTGCTGCTTTCAGTGCTCATTTTGTTTTTAAGAGTATTCAGTCCTAATGGCTTTGTTTCCTCTTTGCAGATACCAATTTATTTTTAATGAGTTTTTTTGTTTGCATCTAAATTTCTGTTGATGGATTGGTGTTACTGGAGCATTAGAAGCTGGAATGAGATGTTTTGTCCATGGTTTGGCCAGGCTGATAATGTTATAAAAACTAAATGAATCCCACATGTTATCTGGGTTTTTTCTTAACGAGTATTTACCACATGCAGCTGGTTTCACATCCAGGGATATTCTTCACAATATCCTGAAGGATGCTTCTAGAAATACCATTAAATAATAAATTAAATATCTAGTGTATCATCATTTCATGATTGGATTTTGATGCACAAAGACAGTGGTAGCCAGCTGAGAGAACACATTTTAGCCCATTGATTAAGGTCAAGGAGTGATTGGCAGAATTTTCTGATACTGTTCTCATTTAGAATCAAGAAGGGGACCAGACCTCTTCCAGATGGGATCAGAGGGAACTGGTTGTTGTGCTTTCTGGTAGTTAACAGTTTGTTTATATCCAGGGCACTAATTAGCAGCATTCCCCCAGCACATTCTCTTTATGCAGCAATGGGATATACAGGAAAATGAACTCATGAAGAAGAAAAAATGAATTATTGTGCATTGTATATGCTCAGATTAAAAACTTTAATGAATACAATCCTCTTCTGATACATGCTCTCTAAGGCAACAAATTTTAAAGTACAGGATATTTGAATGTTGTGGGTTGTCTCATACATGTTTCTGCTGGTGCTAACTGTTGTATTTTAAGAATTACAATGATTTTGAACCTCTCTCAGCCAGCAGAATCTGTGTTTTCACTCCATCCCAGAGGTTTGCAGGGGGTGTAAAACTGGGGAAGTGTCAGTCCTGGAGCTCTGTGGCCACTCCCCTCCCCACTGGTGTGGAATTGGCTCTTTCCAAACAAGCTGTTCCTTGGTGTGTGCTTTGCCTGTGAGCCCCCAGAGCAGCCTCCCCACCCTGGTCCCTTGTAAACAGCAGCGGTTTCCCAAAGGACTTTGGAAACAGATGCTGTAATGAGGCAGTGAGAACATTCCCCAGGGAATACAGATATCCATCCAGGAGATACCTCACTGCTCCGTTTTTCCTGTAGCAGCTCATACAAGAAACAGAGAAATCCATTTTCCCAGTGATGTGCAAGTCACCAGATAAGTGTTGAGGGAAAAACTGGATGCACACAGAGGTTTTGCCTAGGTCAGGGAAATGGGAAACACCAAGATGAAGGATTGAACATTCCTTGGTTTCTCTCAACAGCACGTGCCATAGTACTGGATTGGGAGGGTTTTATGGAGTCTAGGTACAGGAAGGATGAACCAGTCTTTCTCTCAGAGTTCTCTTTAAAACAAACCATTTTGCCTCAAAGGAACTCTAGAGCTGACAATATAAATTAAAATACATGTATTTCTCTGCTTTTACTGGAATTGTTAAAAAGGCTGTACTGGCACTAGGGAAAGGCACAGGAATGGGAGAGGAAACTGTCATGGGTGGGGGCCCATTAGTAAGGCAAATCTAATTAATGTGTGAGACCTTTCTTTAAATGATTTACCTTGGAAATGAGCTGTTCTCTCTTGCTTCACGTCTTAAATAGCAACACTCTGAAGGATTCACCTTAAAAAATAACATCCAAATGTGAAAATTCGGAAGGCAAAGGAGCAGTCAGACCCAGCAGCAGTGTTGAGAGATACTTGTCTCTCATTGCCTGAAGGGGAAATGCTTTGAACTCTCTTGCCAAAGCATAAAACTTCTTGGCCAAAGATTTGTTGAAAGAGCAATGAGAATTTTTTAGTGGTGGTTGAAGTTGGAGAACAGGCTTGGTAGATGAAGTGCTTGGGACAAATTTTGTAGCTTCTATTTAGACTTAGAAGAGTTGGAAAAAAGTTTTTGTCACATGCTAAAATGTGACTTAGTCACATTTTGGTCAACAGGAAGAGAAACAACTTTGCTTCCAAATAACATTTTAGCCATGTGGATTCTGTAGCAGCAGCAGCTCTGAAGATTGGGATTTCTGCTGCCTGCTGCTTCCTGTTCTTCAGGAAGAATTATATTTGATGGAATCTGTCAGTTTAAAATTCACATTTTTGAGTGTTTAATTTTCCAACAGACTACTAAAATGAAAAGCACAAGCAAGACTGTCTCTACTCCCTCTTTCTGTATTTGATGGGATGTTGAAGATTCGAAGTTTGTGGTCATCTGTGTTGGTCTAGATTTTGGTGTTGCCCAAATATTTTGGAACTTCTGTTCCAAGTGGCTTCCAGGTTCTTGCATGGGCAGTTGTTGGTGTCTGCTAAGTCTGTTATTTGACAAAAATGATGCTTTGTGCATTATCAGTTTGGAAGTTGGCTCTCTACGAAGTTCCTACTGGTGTAAAGTATGCTCAAGGTAGTTTGGAGACAGGATAGAGGTTATGGAATTGGTTCTGGAAGTCCTTCTGGGAGTCACTTTGAAAGTTCAGGACAAGATTACATTTTAAAATGTACTTTCTTGTATCACTTTAAAGTTTATTTTGGAATAGTTTCCGGAGTCAACTAAATACACACTTGAAACAGTGCCCTAACTATCAAACTCTGTGCCATATAAAACACTTAATTCCATGTTTAACTTAGATAGAAAGCTTTTTGAGACAGACTTTGTGCCCGTGGCTGTCAGATACAGAGTTGTGTGTGCAGCAGTGGTTCCTGGAACAGGGTGACTTTGGCACTATCTGCTCTTAGGTCCCCAAAACGAGCAAACCTTGGCTGCTGAGGTCTGCAAGTTGTGACTGATCTGCTCCCAACATGGTAACACAGAATTCATGTGTGTTTCAAGAACATAATGTGGTCGTGGTAATCAGGGTAATGAGTTGGATATTATTTCTCACTGCTTGAGAATGGTTTCATTATGATTTTTCCTAAAATTTTGTTTAAAATACAAAATCTTTGCGCGAAGGGGGACGTGCTGCAAAGATTTGCCTATATTGACACGGGTAAAGTCATACCTAAATTATATTTTAAGAGGACTTTTTGTGCAGGGGTTTTTGGTTGGTTCCCTTTCTGCAGAAGTAGTCCATGTTATATAGTGCCTTGCTATTGAATTTTTAATTCCATTCAGAAGTGACGCACAAGAATTATGCCATGTGATAGTGCCAAAGGTGACAGCTGAATACTGGATTTGCTGCAATGATGGTGATGAGGAAAGTTCCATTTGTGTTTTAAAAGACAACATGGAGTGGATAAATGCTAGCAGTGCCTTACAGTGGAATGGAGAGAAATTAATTATGAATACTTCTATGATTAATACATGCCAGAGACCCATTAGCTTCAGTAATGGTTTTTAGAGAGACTCTCAACAAGCTCAGCGTGAACATGTGCACAGCTTTTATTTTCCTTTTCTTTTTTAGCTTTATTTCCCTCCATAAAAAACATTCTCCAGCAATATTTAGCCACAAGATAAGTCCTGGATTATCCATGAAACTGAGTACACGCCTTGGGGTTGAGTTTGTAAATAAATAGGGACCAGATGGTCTTTCTTTAGGTTAAAGTTCATTTGCAAGAAATGAGGTTTCTGAGAAACTTGTGTGGGAAAATGACAAGGACAGTTCCAAGAACCTGGGAATAAGTTTGTAATAAGCAACTTTCATGTTCTGTTGTTGGGTCATTTGATTATTTTTTTTTGGAAAATGCACAATCTGTAGTCAGTTTCCTGGACTTTTATTTATAATTCGTAGTTTTTAATCAAGTGAGTTGCCCTGGTTCCTGCCAGGTGTTACCTGCACTTGCTGCAGGCTGTTTGCTTCCCTCAGTCAGGTACCCTGGGATTGAAAAATGACTGGAAAATGGCCTTTTGCTCAGTTTTCCTGCAGTCCCTGGCCTCAAAATTTCCATTTCTCCTTGCTCTACGCTCCTGCAAAGGCTCAGGAACAGGGACTTGGAGACGAACATGCATTGCAGGATCCCTCTGTTATTAGGAGCAAAGCCTGGGAAGCACAGGAGTGATGTTGCCATGCTACACAATAAAATTAGGGATGCAGCTGGCCATGGGAAAAAACAAAACAAATCCAAGCTCCACAGTGCAAAGGCCTGTGTCTGAAACTGGTTGTCACTTATGTACAAGCTCTGAAATTTTAGCATGAACTTCCTAATTCAAAACATTTCATAAGACATTATGACTTAATATGTGACTTTAAGTAGTTATTTCTCCATATTTCATCTTTGTTCAGTCACTGCTTCCCTTTTATTCTTTTCATACCAGTTAGTCATTCTTTGGCTGCAGCCATGAAGAATATTGACTTTTCCACCTAAATAAGTCACTTAATAGATTATGAACTTCCCCCTGGTCTTCAGTATAGATTTCCACATGTGATTTCCTTGGAGAATTAACCCATTAGCAGTTGTTCCTGGAATAAATAAAACCCCTTTATTTCTCTGCTAGTACCGTGCTTCACCCTTAATGCGCAGAGTGAAGCCGTTGGCTAAAAATGTTTTCTGCCAGCACGGGAAGCTGGCTGAGCTGCAGGTGAAGCTCCCACGTCCAGCTCCATGTTGAAGTAGCTGTGCTCCTGCAGACGCCAGTGATCCTCGACGGGCACCTGTGCCTGGCGCAGCACCTTCAGCCTCAGCCTCCTCTCCAGGCACTCCATCGCCAGGGGGTACCTGGCGGGCTCAAATTTGTTGGCGAACAAATGAGGGGACTCAATAATCCACTGCAGATCCCCCAGGCCGTAGATACAAATGTCTCTGACGTAATGACCTGCCGAGACAAATGAGAAGTGTCTGGCAGCAGCAGGAAGGTGAACTGAAGCATTTTGAAAAGTTTGCCCTTTTCATTTCTGACAGAGCATCATGGAAATTTAGCTGGAGGATAACGCTGCAGTATTAGACAAGTTTGGGTTTGTATTTTACACAAATAGATGCTTGTTACCTCCAGCTGCCTCCCTGACGTGTTGCTCTGCTTCACGTTGTGTCTTGTAGTTGGGCATCAGCTGTTCTGAGCTCCTTCTATGGAGATTACCTGCTCAGTCACACAGTGCTCACTGGGCTCAGCTGGCACAGTCACAGACTTTAATTGTTTCTGCATGCTTTCCAGGTGGTCAGCACTGCTGGGTTTTTTATTATTTTTCAAATTGAAGGGATTTAACCCAATGTTGATGGAAACAGCGGACAAAATATCCTTGTCAGGTAAAACCCCTCCACTGAAAACTGATCAGTCAAGATACTGCATTGATAATTGAGGGCTGAGAGAAGGGTTGGCAGTGTATGGATGCTGTGATGGTCTTAAAATATACAAAATATCAAATATTAATCATATTTTATTATATATTAATGCAATATATATCTCAAAACCTATTTCATTGGATACAGTGCAGTGAGTGCCTTATTTGACACTTCCAAAATAAAATATATATGAGCACTGAGGCACATTGAGTGGCTAGTTTAAGTAATATGTAATCCCCAATTAATGCTCATCAGTGAATCAAATTAGAGCTCATAATTAAAATTCACGTTACCTTTGCAGCCTTTGTGTGAGGATCCTTCTTGATCTTTCCATTTAATGGCTCTTAGTTCTCCTTCCCAGCCAGCATTGGGTGTAGCCCCTGGAGCATCTTGAAAAACATAAGGCTCCGATAAGATTCTTTTCTACTTATTACAGTGAAAATTGTCACTGCTGAACACTTTTTAACTGTGCCACATTAAGTATTTATTAGCAGATATTTACATTGTAAGAACAGAGGTTATTGTCAGTAGTATTGCTTTTTTAATTCCTTGACAGTACGAGCTTCCATGTAGCAAAATATTCCTTTTGGCCAGCATTTTCCTAGCCTTGCAGCTCATGCTCTGCACCCCAAGTAACACTTTCCTGGAATCAAGCTTCGTTTCTCAGCCATCCAATGTGACTTCTTGAACGGGCAGCATGGAGGCTGAAGAAACCACCTTATTTCTGCAATTCAGAGCCGTTAAGCTCCGAGCTGGAGCCCAAAAGCTCTCCCTGCCCAGAGGCCTTGCCCTGCTGGGGTAATGGGTGGCAGAAACGCCCAACTCTTACCGGGTAAACGGTTGAGGGTGACCCAGTAGTGCTCGTCCGGGCTGTACGTGTCCCTCGACCACTCCAGCAGAGCTTTTGCACGGGCATCCCTCAGCGTAAACTCTACAAAGTCTTTTGTGAGGATGTAATAGGCACTGCCAAAATATATTGTCATGTTATGTGGGGGTTCAGCTTTTCTGATCTTCGCTGGGTACACGTATGGCACTCCTGAGTGGACGTACTCTCTGTAACTGACCTGTGTCCTGTGCTTCATGTGAAGGGGTTGCACTATCCCAGGAGTGATATTTTTACCATTCCACTTGCTTTTCACGTATTGTATAATTTCTTTATTTGTTTTCAGGGGGTAATCTTGACCACATAGATTAATAACATAATTCCACTGAACTTTGGAATTAACGAGGTCTCTCATGCAATTGATATCAGCTTGTAATCTTGAAAATCCCGCATAAACAACGTGTTCTCTTTTTGAGGAAATGAAAATATTTTCAAAGCAATTAACGATGTTCTGTACAGCAGTTTTATAATCTCTTGGTGACTTTTCATCAATATGTATGCAGTAAATATTCTGAGGCATATAAATAGCTCTTAGCAGCTTTACAAACATTTCCAGCTCCTTGTGAATTGTAATAATGTAGGCCAAGGAGAAATTTCCTTCTTCATCTGACAGTGGCTTTGTGATAAAATGCAGACTCTTCAGGACTGTGGAGCAGCTGCAGGAAGTCTGAATGCAGCTGAGTGGTTTAGGCTGGAAGGAGTTCTGACAAAAGTTTCCAATTTTAAAGGCAGCAGGTTTCCCAACAAAAAGGGCTGAACAAAGTTCATCAGGGTAAAAACCACACTCTGCTCTTTTGACATGAAATTTTTGTTCATTTGGCTCTTCAGAAAGTGGAACCTTTAGGTAGATGAAAGTGTAGATGAACATACAGACAGCAACACACACTACAAATCTTGATTTCTTTGCATGAAGTGGGTTCATCTTTTATTTTCCAGATACTGTCTTCTCATCATAGTCCAGTTAAACATTCAGATTACCTGAAAGGAAAAGTGAGACAGAGGACCTTTCCGTTTTTTTTTTTTTTTCAATAGATGCCATGTTAGTGCTGCATTTGTAAATGTTGGGATTACTACCAGGAGGAACTCTGTGTGCTCAGCCACTGGGAATGGAACTTGCAGAGCCATGAAGCAGGAATTTTGTCTTTCCTGGATAAAATCATTTCAAAATGACACAAAGGAACCAAAAATAGCTTTGTATTCTTCACGGCTTGACGAAGGGGGCTCAGCCCATCAGGTGGGAGTTTCCTTTGGCTTTGAGGTCGTGGACGAATCCCTGCCCCAGGAAAATGTGAGCACTGAGTGCTGAGGAACCAGCTGCTGCTGAGATTTCCTCAAGGCCTGGGAAACCTGAAGTTCCGCCAGAGGATCAGAATTCAGCAAATTAAATCAGCAGAATTTATTAAATAAACAGAAGGAAGAGACTAAAACGTAATCCACAAAATACACTGGGTTTTATCCTTATAAAGTCAGCAAATGTTTCTGACTCTGAGGTTTGTTTTTTTTTTCTTCTCTAACATCTTTGTATTAATGCTTTGGAAAACTGAACATGGGGACAACACTTATTTCTTATTTTTAGCATATGTGCATACCCTGAGATAAAGACACTGCTGCCAGTATTGGCATTCAGAGATAACTCATTTACAGCAGTACTGGCACTGGAGTCTTTCCATTGTGTTTTTTTCTTTACATTTACCTTGTCGTAGAGTCAGAAGAAGGAGAGTGCAGCAGTCCTGAATCCCACAATTACATGAAGTCTTTATCCTTGAAGCATTTGGTATCAAAATTCCTAGAGAAAATACCAAGGAGAAGGTCTGTCAACTGCCATTAAGCTTAGTAGTTATACTGGAGATTTTATTTTAAAGGTAATAAATTTTCTCTTATTCAGTCATTTTTTAAAACAAAATTTGCCTTTCACCTTGAAATATTTTACACTTTGCAACTGTCAAAATCGCAAAGTGTTTGGCTTTATGTAAGAACAGAGAAAAAACAGACTTTTATAAAGATAGTTTCATTGTAGGAATGCTGTTATAGTTAGAAGGCTCAAGGTTTTCATTAGGAAAAAGTGGAAAATACTTTTTTTCATGAAAACTCAGTATATCTCTCTCTTAAAAGCTTGAAAATAAAGAGGGCATTGTAGTTAAAGTAGCAATGAGACAGAGAATTTAAAAAGCATTAAGAACACAAACTGAACCACGGGAATGGATCTTCTCTATTACCACATTTTTAAGATCCTGTTAGGCTGCTGGGAAAGAATGTATTTATCTTTTGATCCTTACTGGTATGCACTGGATTTCATGCTGGAAGAATGCCTCTTTTCCACTGAGCATTCCAGAAAGTGGAGTTGTGTGTTAGGTGCAGGGTTGGTCCATTTCCCCTGGATGTTCTCTCAGCAGCTCTTCCGTCTGCGTTGGATGCAGAGACCAAAGGAAAACATGAGGAAATCAGGTCCCAGGAGAATCTTTTTGCCTTAGAGCTCCTCAGGGATCCATTTACTGGGTAAACAACCTTGATGGGAGCATTCCATCCATTTGCACAAAAAGCTTCAGCAAATCAAATCCGTGTCAACCTCGGGATGCTGTGCAGAAAGCAGGAGAACAGGGATGCCACTGAAAGGTGCAAACCAGATTTCTGCAGTAACAACGGGATACACCTGTGCTGTATCCTGTGCCAGCAGAGTGCCAGAGCCCAGAGGAGATTTCCGTGAGGGCCGTTATGTCCCCAGGGGCTGAAACTGGGGAAACACCGATTTCTGTGCAGCTGGACTCCGACAAACCCTTGATTCTGAGGGAACAACTGCAGGAGCACTGAGATTCCTCTGAATTAGTGAATGGCACGAGATCCCTGGTATGTCACAAGGAAGGCTCATTCTATGTCCAGAGCATAACAATTACACTGGACAGCTGTAGAAATATTTAGGATTTTAGACCTCCTTAAATACAGAACATTTTAACATTGGTGTTGTGGGTTCAGTCCCTGCACGGGGCCGTTTACTTAAGAGCTGTATTCAATCCTTGTGGGTTCCTTCCAACTGGGAATATTCTATGAACCTCTACAGACTGAGGGTGCTTGGCAGGTTTTGTCTTTAAATACATCTTTGGAAAGATTGCAAAGTGTAGTTCTAGGGAGCCAAGTTGTAACCTGCTTGTTTCATACACTTGAATTTTTATTACCCTTGAAGTAGTACCTTCTGGGGATGTTTTGGGCTGTTAAGTGTTTACTATGGATTTTTTCCTATTGGACTTTGTGGCATTTAGAAACTGTATTTTTTTATGGCAGCATAAAAGTACACAAACACCCCACTGTCAAGTAAGAAGCAGCAGTTCCTCTCCAGTGTTAACATATTTATGGGGAATGGCTGAATGACGAAGCCTGGCCTACAAGAAGAGAATTTGACATCTTTCAGCCTCAGGGGATATTCCAGAATGAAAGCAGTGGCTTTGTGGAAGTGTTTTACCAGATTTAGAGCTGGAATTGCAGCTGTCAGTGCCACTATAGATGAAATTTTTCACTTAGCAGGATCCTCTAACCCCTGCGTGCTGGCAAGGACTGTGCCCCCAGGTTTCCTCCTGCCCTTGAGGAGCAAGAGATCCTGTTGGGAATGTCCCGTGTCCAGGCATAACCCAGTCTGTGACTATCTTGCCCTTGAGTCTTATTATGCAAGAGTGCCATTAGAGGTATTTTTTGTTAGCAGAATATCTCTCTGAAACTCAGCTTTTCCTGTGTTATGCATAGGTTTGCTAAATCTGGAGGATGGAGTTGTATTAATTTTTAGAAGTCCTGAGTGACCTTCTTTAAAAAAAAAATGTTTGTAGGGCTTTTCAAGCACCTTTGTGGCTGTTTTTATGGGTATTACTTAACAGAAAATTGTTGTGAGCCTAAGCTCCTCCACCTCAATTGACAAGGTAAACTCTAGAGAAAAGGGAAATTGTTGATTATGCCTGGAAAAAGGCTGTGAAATGTCATCTCAGCTCACTGAGACCCCATTAGCACATACTTGGCTGTGCATTTCATACTAACAACTCATTTTGCTTTTTGCTGTTTCCTCCTGCCATTGGATATAGGGCTGTATCATTGTACCTCTGACCATTCTGTTTTCTCTGTACTCTTTGTGTGTGCCTAATATTAAAGTTTAGATAAAGTTTGCTTTGTCTGACCTCATAATCTAGTGAGACAAATGACTTGGGAATGCTTCATTTTCTAAGAAACTGCTGAAAAGGCATTAAATCCTTATTTCCAACTCTTTTTATATCTGGGGAGGGGGTTTGTTTGAAAGGTATTTATGCAGGCATTAATGTAGACATTTTATAAACATGGGAGGACTAATTTAATTCTTTTTTTTTTATGTTAAAATCAGTGCTTCTAACTGCTTTTTCCACTGCTTTGGTTTTTGTTTAAACCTTGGTCAGGATGCAGAGTCTGCTTCTGGATTCTGAGATGCATCAAGGAAAAACATTTCTTCATCCAACCCAGTTAATACTACCTTAGAAGTTTGAAACAATTTTTATTTAAAAACACTGCATTAGAATTACTGATACAAAGTCAGCAGGTTTATGGAGTTTTAGTGTTCATCTTTGCTATTTTTCGTTTTCCTGTTATGGGGGGGTTTTTTCCCCTTGTGTATTTAACCTCATAATAATTTAAAACAAATACTTCGAGAGCTATTTAAACCCTTAAGTTACAGGGCTATAAAAAAATTAAGTTGCATAAATATTGTGATTTTTACAATACAACTAGTAGTAATGACCTCCATCCTTCTGTGCTTCTGTGACAAGGTAAAGGAGAAAAAAAATACTAACCTTACCGCAGATTTGAGTATTTTTTAAGTGAAAGTGGCACTTTGACATAGATTATGTTATAGTAAGGAAAAAGCAAAACAACTAAACGCTACCATCTAATTGATGCAGCCTTACCTTGTCCAAAATTAGCCAGGAGACGGCAGCATAATAAAGATAAATCCAGGGTCTCATTGTCCTTCAGCAGGAGTCGGTGTTCCTCATCCCGATCCCCCCGCCGAGAGGTTAAACATTAACGGGAATGTTTTCATCCCAACTTCCCCTGCCTTCCCGCAATGTTTAGCATATTTATTCTGCAGGAATTCTCTGTGGCTTCAGCACGGCCTGTGCCTCACAGCACCGAGGGAAAACTTCTCATTGCGGTGCCTCTGGCAGCCTGGAAAGGGCTGGAATCAGACGTGTGGATGTGGAGGGAACATTGCAGAGGATTAGAAATAATTGCTTTACCCCCGAGCCTTTAACCTGTGCCCCTCTGCTCTGCCAGCTGAGCCAGTGGCTGGGAAAACTGGGAGCCTGCCTCCTCCTCCTCCTCCTCCTCTTCCTCCTCCTCTTGTCCCCCTGTTCTTAACCATTCGCCTGCTGAAACTTTCCGGTTTGTAGCAAAGAACTCCAGAAGGGAATTGCTGCCGGGAATTGCTGCCGGGCATTTCCAGTGGCTAGAAGCTTAAAAGAGAATGCATGAAAGGTCTCCTTCACAAACTGCGTGTTTGCTGTTAGGGCCTCTCTGAAGGTTCTTAGGGGGTTTAATAAGTGGAAAGTCGAGTTTAAATGTGCTGGGATTGGGAAGCTTTGGCGTTTTAGGAACAAGTAAGGCGGGTGTGTTTTGGATACGTTGTGATAAAAACAGCATGTTGGTCAGAAAGAGAGAGAAAACCTTGAAGTAAATTAAGGCACGGCTGCAGATGTGGCAGGTAGAAAGTGATCATCGATTTTAGGAGAAACTGTAAATTGAGGTGTTGTCTTGGGTTGGTTTTGAAGTAGATGCTGCAACTCCTGAGTGAAAGTTCCCGTTCTGTGAATCAGTAGGTGGGAAATTTCCACTGCTCCCAAGCTGTCCTTTACTCTCTGACCCATTGCATGTCTGGCTAGGGTGACAATGTCAAAAACCACGTTCAGCAACTCTTACTCTCCTGAACTTTTAATGGATAAACCTCTGGAAAGTTCTCTCTCTTAAAACATGTTTTAGTTTGCCGTGACAATAATCTTTAATACATGAGCTTGTGTGGCCGGGAGATGAACAGTGAGATGATCCATGGATGTTCAGCCCTCTTCCTAAATACCTACCCTGTTTGAAGAGGAACAGTCAGGTTGTGGCCAGCCATGTTCCATATTCTGGTGGGAATTGTTTTGGACAAGTGCTCCTGTCTATGCATTTCCTAGTAATGGTCATGTTTAGGGGAACTGCAGGAGCTCACTTACTGTTTAAAATTTGGGAAAGAGGTTTTGGGTCTCTCTTAAGACACTAAACTGTAATACTGGTGTAAGCATTTAGATATGAAAATGTATTTCCCTGTTGTTTATTTATATTATATTATGACTGGAGTAGTCATGCATGGAACTACATCTTAAGATGCTGTTAAAAAAATCACTCTGTCACTGTAGTTTACAGCAAGAAATAAGGTACGACCCTTGTCTTATGCAGCTGAAACTGTAAATTCTAGAATGCAGGAAATCATCTTAAATTCAGCTCTTTATTTACAGTTTGAATCTTACATTTGGATCTGCAAACTGCTCCTCCAATACTTCTGTCCATTGCAGAACAGTCTGCAGGTTCAGTGTCATTTAGGAATGTCTTTTATTCAAGGTGTTAGAACTACAGCAAGTGCCTTCATATGTATTTAAAGTCCCACGGTTAACAAGGTATAGCAAGGGAGATTCTGTGTTATCATAAAACAAACATCTGCCCCAAAAGGCCTTAATTAACCTGAAGGAACAACCATCTGAATTTGCAGAACTGAAATTTCCTTCTGCTTTTTATCTCATTGAAATGTTGAGATAAAAAATCTTCCATTTTTTGCATGAGGGGATACCAAGCCTTTTATGTTTGGAAGGGTATGGTCTCTGTGACTTAAATTATCTGTTTCAGGGAATAGAAAGAGAACACTGTCATTATTTCTTTGGTTTTTGTAAACACTTTCATTTTTGAACAATTCCACCTGTTTTCCAGATGGGAACCTGGATTTGCTTAAGCTTTCAAAATGTAGCATTTATTGAAATTAGAGTCCTACTGACAAAATACGTTTGAAAAATGCTGTATTAGGAAACACCCCACTAGAAATGGATTTGTGGGGCTTCTTTAGAATCAAGTCAGCTGCCAGCTCCTGCCTCAGAATGAAGACTGACGTTGTTGATTTTGTAGCCTTCTCAAACACCAGTGGGAGATCACACCAGGCTGGGATTTCCAACACCGGCTCGTGGAGCAGAAACGGAAAAATATGAGCTGCTGACCCTTTTCTTGTGTGTGACTTATTATCCTGCCTGCCTGAGCCTCTCTCTAACCCTTGTTTCTCCTCTTAATCTCTGACCACTTGGGTTCAGGTTCATTTTTGAAACTGTGCTCAGCACTTGAGCAAAGTCCTGCCCATATGTCCTTTCATTTGTTTAATTCCTGCTGCAAATACATGAGTAACCTTTCTAAACCTTTGTTTAGAAAGAGTAATGACAGAGGCAGGATTATAAATTAATCTTGCAGATTAACAGCAAGCTTCTGCATTTAACGAAATAACCAAAAAACGCCCAAAACCAACCAACCAATAAAAAAAAAAACAAAAAAAACAAAAAAATAAAACCAAATTGAAATCTTAGAAAAGAAAACGTCATAGTCAATGTGCTGGTACACCAAATGATTGAAAATGTGCACAGTGAAACATCTGTGTCTTCAACCATGAAACAAGTGTGGAAGTACACAAAGCACATTGCAGCTGTTATCCAGATTAATTTATGAAAGTAGTTTAAAACTTGGGAGTGTTTGATAAATCAGATAAGGGCATGGTCTCTCTGATATAATCCAGGGAGATAGCAAGACAAGGGTAATGAATTATTCTGCTTTTATGACTCCTTTTCGTGTAATAATAATAATAATATTTTAAAGGTAAAACAACACCTTCAATTTTTCCTGTCTACCAGTTGAGGAAAAAAATTCCCTGGAGCTGTCTGTTCTACCTCTTAAGGAATAACACCTTTGTCCCTTTTTTTCATGAAGTGTGGTGTTCCTTTTCAAGAGGAAGATGTGATTGTCCTTAATGGTAATAAAGAAGATGTGGAAGTATTGAAGAAAAGGATGGAGGACAGAAGACTTAAAAGCAAATTAGAAAAGGTAATATTTTTATACATTATTTCATATAAAATTGGCAGAATTCTTGTCTGCAATGAAAGCTACTCTTTAGATTTGGTGATCTTTATGCAAATTCAAGAATTTACTCAGTTGTGTTGTATTTAAGTACTACTTTTAAAAGTGATGGGGTTGTGTGTGTATTGTACCAATAACTTACTGAAGTTGGCTGTACTGAAACTTTCTCTTGACCAGCAGGCAGTGCCCAGTGCTCTGAAAATGGATAAAATGGACAATGTGCCAGCAGTTCTTCAGTTTTTTCTTGAAATGAATTCATTCTGGTAAAGGGCTACATCATTCCTGTGTTTCCTATGGCAGTCCCTGATGGCAGGGTACCAGTGTTTTGATCTCCAGGTGTCTTTCACTGGCCTCTGTCAGCAACAGATCTGGGGGTCTGTACATTCCCGGGCTGATGCTGTAGGAGTGTGGAAATCTCGTCGTGTTTTGTGGTTCTCACAGCCCTCGGCAGTTACGGCACTGCTGATTGCCGCCACACTGCTGAGGGCTTTGCAAGCCACGGACATAAAGTGCCTGCAGCTCTGCTACAGCCTGTGCTGTCCTGCTGCTCTGGGGGGCTCAGCTGTCAGAGGACACCTCTGCAGATGGGAATTCCTTCAGCATTGCTGTTCTTTCCCTGAGCTGCCATTGCTTTCTGGGATGCCAGAGCAAACAAAACCTTCGGTGCTGACTCAGGCCAGGGTGCTGAGCCTTAGCTGAATCTCAGGAACGTGACTCATTGCTGCTTTTTCAGCACCTGGGACTTGAGATGGAGGTTTCATCCCTTGGTTTTGCCGGCTGTAGGATTACGTGGCATGCGAATATTCCCTGAGTTTAAAACAAATGCTTTTTTTACTGGCCAGGGAGCATATGATTCCTTCTCATCACAGGGTCTTCATTCATCTGTGCCAACACAACGTCACTGGGCCTGGGCAATACATCAAAAGGATGGTTATCCATAAAAATCCTGCTGTTCTCCTTCCTGTTTTTCATAGGCTCTGCATGTCGTGTCCTATAGCTTCTGGCATAAGAGTGATAATCTCATGGTGTCTATTCAGATGTTTTTTTCTCTTTTTTCCCCTCAGCACTTTGTAATTAAATGTTGGGCAAACTAAATGTATAATTTGATGATAGGCTGTTGCAGATCTCAGCAGATGAGTGCTCAGCTCTAAAATTAGTGGTTGCACTTGATTGTCTTCAGGAAGATGGCCCCAACAAAGCACCTGTATCTTTGGGCCAAATAATTTAGAATACTCTGAAAGCTGATGCTGTGCCCAACTTCTGCACAGCAGAGAAGTACCTGTGTGTGCAGGGCAGCTCTGGCTCCCATGGTGACAGCACAGTCACTCGTGGTGGCAGCCAGAAGGACACCAGGCCTTGGTCCTGGGGCTCTGTGTGCCTTGGGGGATATGCAGATGGAATTTGTTTGGTTAGTGGAGACTTAAGACAGGATTTGCAAATCTCTCAGCAGCCTCTTGCCTTTCAGGCTGTGACCTTGGTGCCCCAGCTGGTCCCTGCACTGCTGTCACTGGCACCGGCTGGGAGCTGGGAGCTCCAGTCCCAGTGTCCGAGCACAATTCCCAGCTCGCTGGCACTGCTGTGCAGATTCCTTCCTCAGCTCCTTCCAAGCAGGGGCAGTGGACCTGCTGTATTTGGAACAGGAAGCACTAATTCCTTTGCTTTATCCTCATGAGGCAAAACATCAGGAAGATGCTGCTGGCATCAGAATAAAAAATGATTCAGGCTCAATTATGTGAAATATCTCTGTAATCTGTGTTATGGATCATGAATATCTGCATCCATAGAGGTACAAGCATCTGGGAGGTGACTTTTCTCTGTAAATCCATCCAAAACAGAAAGGTGGGAATACCCTGCCCAGAGGTTTTTCAGGTGTATAAAGGCCAGGTTGGGTGGGGCTTGGAGCAGCCTGGTCTGGTGGAAAGTGTCCCTTGCCCAGGGAAGGGGGATGGAATGAGATGAGCTTTCAGATCCTTCCCACCCAAACCCTTCCATGGTTTTATGACACCAGGAGAGCCAAGTTTGCTGTCAGAGCCATAATCCTCTGCCACCACCTCCTGGCTCAGCTCTGCAGCAACATTTGCTGTGGCATTTTTCCCCTCAAGCATTGATCCTTTGCTTCACAGCATGAGTTCTCCTAATTTTTATAACAGAACTAAATATATTTACTCTCTTTGAGTTTGTGCAGCTGTCTTGAAACACGTACACAATTCAGAATGTACCCAGGCATATTTTCTGAGAATAATGCTAATGACTGTTTTTTAATACATCTTTCTTTTTCAGCTTGGCATTTATGTAATCAAAGCCAGTAGTGGGATTCTTGCTGGGTTTTTCTGTGTTTTTGAATCTGGACAAATATAAATGAATTTGGAAAATCTGCTGCACAGATGCTTTTAGAAAATTTAGATTAGCTATTTGCTTCTTTTCTTCCCAAGCAATCCTGCAACAGAGGGTCCAGTTATTGACAGGATGAATTTTTTTATGGACTAAATAAAATTAAGAGGATATGAGATTCAGGATTCTTCTGAAATTTTTATTGGACAACATCTCTATTGATTACGGTTAACTGTGTTTAGTGTTGTACAATTTACTGTCCTGCTGTGTGAGTTCAGATTATCAGATAACCTTAATGATAATAATTCACCCCCCTTTCAAAGTATGTAAACTAAAATACCAAATCCAGACAAATCCAATTTAGGCCTGCACAGTTTCCTTTAATGTAACTGCAGGGTTCCTAAGATTATTAATTTTCCCATGTAGAAATAATACAAAAAATGTGGAAGGAAGAGTTCCACTGGGTGAGACATAAAAATGTACTAAATTAAATTGTGTATCTATCAAATACGAGTTGGGAATTTTATATCCTTTCAGTTTCTTACCAGGTTTCTGCTTGTGTTGTTTCAGAAATCAAAGAAATGTAAGTCAGCAGCAGCTGCTTCTCAACAAGAGACCTCTGAAGGTAACGCCACAGCTCCAAATTCTGTGTCACCTTCTGAGTCAGGAAGCAGAGTCAGGCCTTCATTTTTTTGTTCTTTTTATTTATTTTTTAGATTCTCCAGGTCCCTCAAAAGCCAAGAATGGAAAGAATTATGCCAATTCCGGCTCTGGGGAAAACAGGCAGATTATTTTCACCAAAAGTTCAGGTTGGTGTTTAATCTCAATGTGAAAAATGAGAAGAGATTTGCTTGTTTATGTGATTCTAATACTGCTTTAAGTTGGTGGGAGCCTGAATGGATGAGATGAGAGATTCTTCTTTACACAGTTGGGGTTTGGTGAGTCTGTTTTGTTGGCTGTGTGGTAGCAGAGGAGAATTAGTAGTTCCCTGAAATAGAAATGGTCAAAAACGATGTTATGGTACTTTATTTAGATGAATTGTGTTAAAAATCCCTGACTGCTTGACTTTTAGTCCCCTGTTTTATCTGCCAACTTTCTGTGTCCTTGGGAACAGTGGAATAGAACTTTAGGATGCACTGATGAAGCTACAGCAGCCTTGAAGCTTTGAGTGAACTTGGCAAAGTGCAAAGGATGGTGCCCTCTCTTTATTTAATATTCGGTTGTTTAATGTCTCCAGTTCATACTGTTCATTTCATACAGAATGGGTACATTTTGAAGGTCAGTCTGAGGTTTCTGTGGGAAATATTAAATCATGTACATGGCAGCCACAGGAAGAGTCAGAATAATTTGAAGAATCTGAGAATGATGATCTGTAGATAAACTGAGAGAAGCTGAGAAAAATTCTATCAGCAATGCCTGGCCTGACCTGCCCTCTACTGTCTGCTTTTATACAGGAGAGATTTTAAAAGATATTTCATTTCAGATGATGATAATTGCTCCTGGATGTTGAGCAACCTCATAATTCTAATAATGTTTAATGATTTTTTGACTTTCTGAGGGTGTAAAATAAAAAACTACCCCCTTTGAAACTGCTGTTTGTGGCAGCAGCTGTATTGACCAGCAGGAGATTCAGAGGAGAGGGGGAAAATCAAGGAAATCCATGAGGAATGGCAGTAGCATAGGAATCAATTTGTGATTGATTCACCCTGAGGTTTCTGGAGCTGCAGCCATCCTTCCAAATCCAGGGTTTGGAAATGCTTTCCAGATAACTGTTGGTGGCATTACAAGTAACATCAAAAGGGTCTGAGCTGTGAGGAGTTGGGGTTGCACACACAACTCCTGGGAGAGTGTGCAAAGGCAGCCCCTGTGCCTGAGTTGAACTAAAAATGTGGAGTTCCTGCAAATTCGTGTTCATTTTTTGCACCAGAGACTTGCACGTGCTTTTTAAAATACCATCCTGCAACTGGGGAGATGAAATAGTCAAGAAAAAAGAAGGTTTTTTATGTAGCAGTAGATAAAATACACTGACAGAAATGGTGTCAGAAACAGAGGGGTGGGCACTGCCCCACTACAAACACAAAATGATGCAGACCATTGTTACTGGTCGTAAATGACTTTGCAAAGAATAAAGGGAGGAGAGGGAGTCCCGGGGGAAGGTGTGTCACAAGTTTAGCTTTCGGCTTTTGAGAGCTGATTTCTGAACACTGCTGCAGGGTGCTGGGATGCTTTCATGGTGCTTGGGAGCAGAGCTCAGAGCCATTTGCCACTTAGAGGAGTAAGTGTTGGCAGTACTGAGTTGCAGTGCAAGGGATTTACACAAGTAGGAAAGAATCCCTCTCTCAAGATTTCTAAATGTATTTTGAGTGTGAGTTGTAAAAGCTGTTGAGTACAGTTATGGAAGTTACTTATGATAGACCTCTGAAATGTATATATTTTAATTTTAAAAAACTGCTTTCCATCTTTATTTAAATACTTTTACCCATGGTAGGCTGTTACGCTTCATTCTGTTCCTTTTTCTCTCTCAGAGAATGGCAATCCATCTGTCCCAGGAAAAGTCAATAAAGCTTCTTCCAGCACCACCAAGAGATCCATTGCAGACAGCGAGGACAAGTCTGAGGCTTACAAATCTATTTTCACAACACACAGCTCAGCAAAACGTTCCAAGGAGGAGTGTTCCAACTGGGTTACTCACACTGCTTACTATTTCTGAAACCGTGAGGAGCCACCTTGTAGCATCCACTGCTGCTTTCCTTCCCCAGGGCCTTTTCTGTACAGCTCTGATACAGAACTTCTGTGGTGGTGTGGTACTCTCTGGAATTACTCAGTTCTTGACTTGTTTATAAACTTGGTAATAACTGATGAACTCGTGTTCGTTGCAGCTTCTGTTAAACAAGAAATAGGCCACCAGAGCACATGTTGCAGCAGCAGATTTCATTCTAAAACGTTGGATTTTTTGCACAAGAAGTTTTCCTTCCTCCTGCCAGTTGGGTGTTGTCATCCTTACACTGGCTGTGTCCTCAGGAGGTGGAGGCAGGGGAGAAGTTTCTTCCTGTTCTCCTCCTCTATTGGTTTGTGCCACAACTGTAATTGTAGTTTTCAGTGTGTAACTACAGAATTCAAACCCTCTGTGACTTTCTGACAGCAAAAAGCGAAATAATGCTGCTTTTGGTCAAGGTAACTGGGCCCTCAGTAGAATTAATGTATGTTTTCCTGTAGGTATTTTCAAATCATTTACCTTTTGACAGAATAGATGAGAGCATAGTTATGAAAATGTTTGTACAACATTCTTCCTGTCCCTATTGTTGTGGCCTGTTTTTGATAGCAGAATATTCACCTGTTAATGTTATCTTTCCAGATGAGCCTGTAATGGGCTGTAGTTTTCCCATCGAGGTTTTGGGGGTTCAAGTTGGAAACATCAGGGGTGAGTTTGCTCCCTGTTATCAGAGGCTCAGGAGATGGTGGAACAAAAGGATGAGATTCCTTTTGTGCTGGAGCAGTGAGGTTCTGTGGACTTCTCTGAGGAGCAATTTACCATTTTGAATTCAGCAGCTTATGAAAATACGAGTGAGAGAAGGACCAGACCAGCAGGGACAGAGCAGGAGCAGGCAGAGATTCTCTGGATTTTTAGGGAGAAACACTCAGGCAGCAGAGTCAAGGCTGGAGCTGAGCACCTTCCTGTTTGCAGGGAGCTGTGTGTGCTGCTCTCACAACATCTGTGCTGCACATTGCTGTATTTTCTGACTCAGAATCGTGGCCAGCAAACAACAATTTGACTGCTAATTGCTACAGAAAGATGCTAAGCATAGTGTGTCCCTCAGCTTTGCTTTTCTATTTATGCTTTTTATCCCTGTGACGTTGATTTAAATAAAATTTGCTCCATAACATTCATGCTGAGCTGAACAGATACTTAAGTGCTTGCTTTGTCATTGTTAGAACAGAATAACTTTCTATGGGCTTTCCTTTAGCCCTTTTAGTCATAGCTTTTTTCCCAAATGCAGGAATCCTCTGAAAATGTTCATGTTCCATAGCAATAATTTAGTGGCTGAATATTTGAAATCTTTTAATATCTACATGAAATGACCAGAGGGAGGGGTGGAAGTTTTTCACCTTCCTCTCTTCCTCTTTTAAAATTAAAATACGCTTTTATAATCTTAGCACAAACTAACCAGAACAGAAATGCAGAAAGTAGGAGGCTTTTAAAACCACTGCATGATGTTACCCTTGTGTGTGAAACTGATTCATTATCCTGGTAATTTATTTTTTAAAGTGTCCCCATTTATAATTAGCAGGAGTTAACTGGAGATTCAAATGCTGTGTTGATATTTGCATAGGTGGTCTCCGTGATTCAAAACATGTTGAATTAAACTGCTGGGATTTTATTGTTATTTTGATAGGTATAATTAAAAATTGGCTTGTTGTAGAATTTATACGGTGTAAGAATTTTTGTTTTCCAGGGATGTGAATGCACATCAAACAATTTGAGGTTTGCTGGAGCTTCCAGGAAGCATTCAGCCATATTTTGTATTCATGGCTAGGGATCAGCTTTGTTCTCCCTGTTCTGTATTCTTCCCATTATTATCCTTTATTATTGGTTGCTTACAGATAATGACGTTTCTGCACTAAAGGTGTACCACAGTAGCCTTTCATTTGCAGTCTCGTTCTGTTTGACAATCCATGTTAAAGTCCTGTTGGTGGTTTACAGGAGTGCACTTTCCTCCTGCTTGCAGCAGTTACAAATCCTAAGGGGAATTACCTTCATGCTTTTGATTTAGTTATTACCTCGCTAAAGAATACACAGGGAAACAAAATAATGCAGTTTTGCTTCTCTTTTCTCAGTGATGTCGGGCAGAGTCCAGGCTGTTGGTCACAGGTTTTCCTGCCTGTTGAGACATGAGTGACTCCTTTTTTCAGTCTAATCTGCTCATCTATTAAAACAAATTCATGGCTAATTGGTTCATGTACAGATTCTTCGTGTACCCATGGGTTTATTGATTAACTCATGCTGTGCCTCTCAGCCAGGCTCATGTTCAATACTCCACCATCCCCACGTGGAATAAAACGTTTATGGAAGTGTTTTGAGTGACTGCTGAGGGCTTTTCCTTCCCTTCCCACAAACCAGCTGTGCAGGAATGTGATGTCCTGTTGGCAGGTGATGCAATTCAGTGGCAGCAGTGCCTGTTGTTGGGGTGAAACAGAGGAGCCCCAAGTGCCCCTTGTGCTGTTGGCAGCCCGGGATGGGCAGCGGGCACTGGAACGTTGACTTGGCAGGCTTTAAGGGATTCGAGGGAATACTTTGCTGGAGGATGTTTGCTTTGTTGTGGTTTGGTTTTTTTGTTGGAGAGGGCAATTTAATTTTCTTTTAACGTAGGTGGATTTGAATGTTGGTGAAAGTGAAAAACTGCAGAAGCCTTAGTGTCTGAAACCTGGATTTTTTTGAGATGCCACAAAAGCACTGCATCCATGTGGCTGTTGAGGGAATTCACAGGACAGTTACTTTTGTTCCATGATGTTCAAGCCTTGCCCTCTCTTCTGAAGAGCTTAAAAGGATCCAGTTAGAGTCAGTTGTATCACAGGGGCCTGTTCTTGTCATGTGGGGACTGCACTGAAATGCAGCAACTTCCTTCACACACCCAAGGATCGAACGCTGGTCGTGAATCCTGGCCCAGATGGGCACGAGTGGGAAGGGGCTGGAAGGCTGAGACACCGTCCTGGGAGCTGCCTGGCTGGCTGCACACGAGAAGAGGTTCAGTCCTCTCCGTCCTGGTGCCTCTGTATCCCAAAACCTGAGGGTGCTCCCACGCCCAGAGCCAGCAGAGCTCAGCCTGCTCTCAGTGGGCTGAACTGCAGCTCCATTTAGTCTCCAGCTTCCACACCATGAGATCATCACATGCCATCAAGTCGGCCAAAAAAGCTGAAAATTCCCTTTAAAACATGAGGCTTTTTAGATCAAAATATTTCTTACTAATGTCCTATTCTTAGCTAGACTGGACAGAGTTGTCTGTGAGTGGCCTGCCTTGCTTGCAGCCCAGACACCAGTTGCAGATTCAGACCCTGCCAAATAGTTTCTTAGTTGCATTTAAAAATACAAGAGCTCTTTGGACATTACAATCCACAGAAGGGCCTGAAATCAGTGTGTCCTAAGCTGAATACAAATCACAGACAAAAAGTGTTTTGTTGGGAGGGTCACAAATGGAACTGATTACTGCTAGACAGTGTGGATTTCCTTCTGGAGGATGGAGCTGATAGAATTCCTTCCTGACAGCTAGAAATGATAATTGAGTTGGGGTTTTTCTGTGTTTCTAACCTAACCAGCCTTCAAAATGAGTAAGAGGGATGGAATCCTCATCCATCTGCAGCTCTGCCTGTAAACCAGGATTTTAATCTAAATATCCATCTGGCTGCCCAGCTCCTGGGGAGGTGCTGCTGCCAATGCCGTAGTTGTGGCTTTGTCAAGCATTGAACTTCGTGTGGATTAAAGTATCTCTTACAGGTCAGTGGCAGAATTCAATTTACAGACTGACCACAGGTCTCATTTGGGGAAGAACCGGTTTCATTATGGCACTGAGTTAAATTATCTTTCTAAAACGTTTCCCTGCCAGCCCTTTGAAACACATGCAGGAGAAGCCAACCTTTGTGTAGGGTCTGTGGCAGCTCTGAGGGGTTGTCTCGAACTGAAGGGCTCACTGGGGAGGAACCCCCCCTTCCCCGTCGGGAAGAGTTCATCTCTGGCTGCGCTGCTACTTTGTTCACCCAATTTTTCCCTTGTTTCTGCTGCCCGCGGAAATCAGGCTGTGCTTTGCTCCGTGGTGGAGCAGGGCAGGGAACAGGGAATGATCAGGGTGGTGCTGATCTGCATTTGTCCCGCAGCCAAGGCAGGCTGAACTGTCTGCGTTTTCCAGGCCATGTCCTAAAGGTGACAGCAGTTGGACTCGGGATGGACTTGGAGCTTGTTACTTCTTGATCAGGAGGAATTTCTTCACTGAGAAGGTGGTCAGGCATTGGCAGGGAGGATTGGAGGTGTCCAAGGAACAAGTGAATGTGGCACTCAGTGCTGTGGGCTGGGGACAGGTGGGGATCAGTCACAGCTTGGACTCCATGGTCCTGGAGGGCTTTTCCAACCCTAATGATTCCATAATTCTATGAAAGACTGACCCGACTCTAATAACTATGTTGGTAGCCTAAAATAGAAACAATTTGACAGTGTAAATTTTCCTAACAGTCATGAATGTCACATTTTTATGCCATGAGTTTCCTCTTCTTTTTTTTTTTTTTATTTAAAATAATTTTTTTAATTAAAAGTAATTCCAAGGAATGGCTTAGTCTCAGTGATAAGTGGGGTTTGCCCTGCTGTGCTGGACGGGATGGGTGTAGCTTTCTGCTACCTGCCTACCAAGCTAAAGAAATGCAAAGCAGCTTATTGCTCAATTATGCTGACTTTAGCAACTAGGTAGGACAAATTTAAAAAAGAAAAAGGGAATATCTAGTCTCGACCTGGGTATTTAATGGATCCCAAAATGTGCTGAAGTCTTTAGTCTAAATGGGCTCTTTAGTGTGGTGTCAAATAAGTTAAAAAGCGAGGGAGCTTTACAAAGCTGCCTTCATTGTTTAAACTTGTTTCCCTCATGTTAAGGCTAATGTACATTTATTCAGACTGACAAAGTGCTGAATTTACACAACAGGGATAGTAATAATTAGGTCAGATACTTTTTAAATGGCAGTGGGGGGGTGGGAATACTTGACTCCGTGATGCTTATGAATGGAAATGATTATTAGCACTGGCCAGGCCAACCACAATACCTGCAAATGCTCTCCTCAGCCCGTGGATTCCCCTGCTCGGCCAGTGCCACATCCCAGCTCCCACCCTGTCTGCTCCAGCTGCCAGTCAGGCTTTGCAGAACATGCAGCTGGTGAGGACATGGCATTCCTGATGTGAGTACCTGTATTTTGGGTGGGCCCAGGACTGTCCTTTGAAGCCGGTTTCCTCTCCCCTGCTGGGATCGGACTGGGACCAATAAATTATAATAACAAAATTGAGAACTCAGTCATTAAAACTGCCTTGTCTGTTCAATTTGACGAAGTTGAGCCCTAATTGTTCACTTTAGACTACCCTATTATTGTATATTTATTGTGTTGCCCTTAACTCTTCACGTCCCCGTGGTCCCAGGTGAGATGAGGTGTCTGTACCTTGCACCTTTCTCAGATATTTGGTGCTGGTGACTCCTAGGACAGAATCCCGGATTAGTTCATCCACGGAGCTCATCCAGCACAGCAGGATTTGTTTCTCCAAGAGCTTTTTTTCTTGTCTCTCCTAATATTTGCACAAGCACTCTTGTTTAATTCAGTGAAACACAATCTGCTTGCATGTGAATTGCGGTCAGCAGCGGGCACGCTGGGCTGGCTGGATCTCTTAAAATGGAGCCATTTACTTCCCCATTGAGATTTAAGCTACTCCAAGCTCATTTGGTTTGCATGTTCCCATTCCTTAAGGAATCATTAAACAGTCGCCAGCGCTCCTGTCCCAGTGGATGCAGCGGGGGATGCTCCATGGGCACAGCCAGCCCGGCGCTCCTGTGGGCGAAATCCGCAAAAAAAGCTGGAATTTCACTGAATGGGGGATGTTTCAGTGTCACGCACACCTTCCCCCGAACAAGCACCTGTAAATGAGTGAGGTGCGCTCCTGGGGCTTCACCTGGGGATTCATCCTGGGGAATGCGGGATCCGCAGCAGGGAGCGGGCACGGGGGCGTCTGGAGCATCCCGGGGGCTGTGAAATGCATCGATCCCGAAGGGAGTGGCTGCGATGGAGGCGCCGCAAGCCGGGACACTGGGCTGGATTTAGTCTTTTAAGACTTTTTTACTTTAATTTTTTTTTTTGTTTGTTTGTATTTTAGGAATTTTGAGCCAAATCCCCGCGGCCTGGGGCCGGGCTGCGCTTCCGGCGGGCGGCCACGAGGTGGCGGCAGCGGCACGGGCACGGCCCGGCGGGAGCGGGGGGGACAGAGGGGGACGGGG